>BPLR01005248.1:0-33040 GCA_021605095.1 Caerostris extrusa | reverse complement strand
TTCTACACAATATCTTTACCTACGACTTTCCTCAATGCATTAACATTTCCACTTGCCTATTTGCACACGATTCTGCTGATCTTGCCCAAGGTGCTTCTATTCTTTATGTCATCAATGCTCTTCAAAATTTTCTGAGTATTCTAGAGGATTGGCTAACTAAATGGCGCATAGCAATTTAATGTCTCTAAATCTCAAGCCATCATTTTCAGAAAAGGACACGCCAGACAACCATATATTAATCTCTCCCTTTTTGATCAACAAATTGAATGGACAACTAATATTAATCGGCTTGATTATAGACAATAAACTTACGTTTCGACCTCATATTCGAAAAATCAAAGAAAATGTCGGAAAATTTTTTATCTCACTGTGCCACTCATCAATAAATTTTCTAAGTTAACTTTGTCAAACAAACTTTTTCTCTACAAACAAATTCTTAGGCCTATCCTTACCTACGCTGCCCCAATCTGGGGTCTAGCTGCACAAATCTAACAAGAAATCTATACAAATTATTCAAAACAAACTTCTTCGTATCATCACTGGTGCATCCTGGTTTGTCCGCAACTCTACAATTAATCAAGATTTAAAAATTGATTCTATTGACAACTACATTACAAAACCTTTTAGAAATATCTTCAATACTGTAGTGCCAGCTATTGATGGAAAATGGAGTAAAAAATAACAACTTCTACTTTCACTTTTAACACGGGAATTTCCCGTAGAATGTAAAAACAAAAGAATGTTGTATTAGCAAATATGTAGCCGACGCTAGAAATGAATAAAATATGTTATAAAATGTGAGAATTGATTATCGTTTATTTCGCCGTCTGGATTTTTATAACACCTAGAAACCTTTACAAGCCGCCACAATACCATTGCTACCCACGAAAACCCTCTCATCAAGGCACAAATTATATTTACGCAATTGAATGGGGAATACAAGTGTCCTTTCTCTACTTCTAAATGGAATCGAAACCTCAAACCACCATAATTTCCTGCTCACTTTTTTTTTTTTTTTTTTTTTTTCTACTTTTCAATCTTTCTTCCAATGTTGATTCGCATTCATCTCCCATTTCTATTCAAAATGTTTTCCCGCTTTTTTCCCCTATCGCTTTTTAGATATTTTATTCCAACGCATATTGTTTCTTGCTCTATAAGTTTTATTACCTAAACAAACTGACAGTAACAGTTCGCACTTTCTCCCCTTTGACCTTGGCTTCTTACTGAGCTTTTTGATCGTTATAATTTATTTCATTCTAAACCAATTTGTTTTTTTCTCCTATCTCTTTTTGAGTTCTTCGGTCATTGCAGATGATTTTACTTTTTTGTATACATTCCCTTGCTGTTTGATTTATATTTTTCTGCTTTTTGCTCCATTGATCTGTGGTCTTTGTTGATCATAAATTTGTTACATTTTTCATCACCGATGATTTACATTTTTCTTACTTTCTTTTTTTTCTCTCTCAATTCATACGATTACTATTATCTATTCATAATGACTTTTATTTCCTACTACCATCATATACCATTGAGTAGATGAACGCTTTGCGTTCAGCACGCGACCGCTTTATTCAACTTAGTAGTAAACCTTACAATTTTTTCAATTAATAACAATCAATTTAGGTTACAAGATATAATACCGTTTTTGAATTATTTAAATAATCAATTTACAAATGAATAATTAAAAAACTACTTACCAATACCTGGTGTAGATAACTAGGCATAACTCGATTTAGTGCACTGAAATTTCGATTGATGATTAAAACATCACACTTACACAGTATATTTTAAAACTTTTAAAAATACTGAATGTACCAAAAAAATAATAAAAAGAGTATATTAGTGTAAGAAAAAGTAACTCAGCTCACTATGGCAAGGCTAAGGAAGTAAGAAAATTGACTACTTCTCTAAACCTTTCGGAAAAAAATTCCTTTCCCAGCTCTCTCTGGTGGTTTGCAATTTTTAATAAAAGAGTAATTCCTTCCCCCCTTTAATAAAAGAGTAATTCCTTAATAAAAGAGTAATTTTCCATCTGGCAGCAACTGTAATAATACGCTTGTTGCTGCTATTTGTTGTCATTGCTACGGCATGTTCGAAAATTATTACATAAATTTGAATTGAATTAATTTAGTTTTTGCAATGATTAAGCATTTTAGATTAGGCGATTTTAATTACCTTTTATTATTGATTTAAATTTTTACTCTTTTTGAAACCTTGTACTTCATATATATTTGTAAGTATGATTGTAGTTTTGTTCAAATCAATAATCAGTTTCAAATTTTCTTCATTCATTGATTTGTGTTCTTTTTCTGAGTTCTTTCATCCTGTTATTTTTTTAACCTCTTTCTTGTGGATTTAATTATTAAATAACTAAATTGATTACTTTTGTTTTGATATTGTTTCTGTTCTAATTTTTTTCCTTTTGAAGAAAATTATTGATTTTAGTAGCCTTGATCAATCGTAATAGCATAAAAGTAAAGGATTCTGCACTATTACACAAAAGTATATCTATTTCTAAACTAAAACTCAAAATCTAATCAAACTCTAAATCAAGATTCTAATCTAAAACTGTAAATCAAAACTAAAATTAAATTAGTAGTTGCATGATGTATCCAAAATTAATACTATAAATTTATATTTGGGATTTCTCTAACAATATTAGTTAGCCTTTTTCAATTAATTAACACAAATTAATATAATAACAGAAATGTAAGTGATGAAATAATTAACAAAATTATAGTGTGAACAGAGTGAAAAAAAAAAAAAAAATCTGTTCACTTAACCCAAAACTGTAATAAAACTCACAATAATGAATGGCATAGGTTGCAGAAATATTGAATATTTTAAAATATTCTTGACATTTATAAAATATAATATTTTATACATATATGTATTGGTACTTTTTTGAGGCTTAGCTTTAAAATAATGTTTTTCTTTGGATTTTGAATCCGAGCTCATAGCACAAATTGTACAAAACTATTATATTTAAATATTTTTGATATTTATAAAATATAATATATTATACATATATATATGAGTATTTTATTTATTATTATTATTTTTTTTGAGGCTTAGCTTTATTTAAAATATTTTTGTTTTGGATTTTGAGTCCAACCTCATTGCACAAATTGTCAATCTACTTTTTTTTCATCTTCTTTGGCAAAGCATTTTGCAATGGCTTCTGAAAGGATATTATCCTATTTACTTGTTAGAGTCTATTTGCAAAAATTATAATTTTATGATAAGCTGCTTAGCCGTCAGTGTGTCTGTGTTATTCAAAACATGAGGTCAAAGATTCACAAATAGATCCAATTGATACAACTTTTGTGATGGATTGTACAAATTTTCTTTTGCATATAATATTCAGATATACTTGTATGTTTTCTTTTTTTCATATAATATGCAGCCTTTTTTTGTTTATTCTATTTACAAAAACTATCAGCAAAATCTCCAAATCTTACGGAATGTATCCATATACTGTGTTAATGCTTTTATTTTATCTAGCTCTGGTAATGGGTGGATTATATAATTGAAGCTTTTGAAAATTTATTTGTTTGATCAGTGCTATATTAATATATAAATTATCATCACTCTTTATTAATCTTTTATATATAGGAGTATATTTTTTTTTTTTTTTGTATAGAGGTGGTGGGCTCTCTCTTGCTATATATATATGTTTAACATCATAGAAATGTACCTTTGAGGCAGGTCTATTGACTGAAATCTTTGTATCTTATAATTTCTTGAAATAATGTCCATTAAGGTTTCTGACTTGCATCAGGGCATATCTTTTAATATCAATGATATTCACAATGGTAATTTTAAAATTAAAAAAAAAAGGAGTAGAAATGCAGAATTTGTCCTCTTTTAAAGTAGAACTCTATTTCAAACTGATTCTCTCTGTTTTAAAATAACTATAAGAAAAGTAACATGCAGGAGTATAGACATAGTTTGACCATCTTACTCTCCAGTTTTTAGATTGACACTGATTATAATATGATTGATATAACCTGTCCATTTCTCTAAAAGTTCAAATTGCTCTTTCCTCCAAACCCCTTGGGTGCATATCTTTTTTGTGTAGGAGTGTCATGACTCTGGGGCAACTCGATGATTATTACCTTTGTTCTTTTGCCCCTCCTTTTTTTTTTTTTCTTTTGCATATCAAAACCACAGTCCTCATTGTTTTCATCAAACAGTCATGACTCATTGTCATCATGTGTTTGCATTTCTTTTCATTGTTTCACGCATTGATCTTAGTAGTGTATCGTTTTTAATACTTATTATCATTTTAATATTGATCTTTATTTCTTGTTACTTTGTACTTCAAATAAGTTTTAATTTAACTAACAAGTATTTAGTGCAAGTATCTAGTTCTATTATCATTTTAATTATGTTATTTTTAGGCACTAACAATGTTAGTTGTGAAACATGTGTTTGCTGTGCATGGTGACCCATGTTCCAGGAAAATAGGATCCTGGACAGTGAGGTCAGGTTGAGTTGTAACTCCTCTGTGGACAACACATCTGTTTGGCTTCCACTTTTGGTAGATGGTGGTACTTTGTGTCTGGTAATTCTGGACCTTTATTTCTGAATTGCTTCTGATTCAAGTCATGGGTCACTTCCTGAACATCTCACTACAGGTGGAGATCATATCAGGGAATGATTCCGATCATATAGGTCCTGATCAGCACTAAGGCAGGAATTTGCCCTCCATTGGTGCAATCTGGCATCTGAACACCTCTTTTCCTTCATTTCATGACTTCTGTTTCTGAATTGTAGTGCTTTGTGTCATAAAACATCAATCATCAGTAATTCTAACAATAGCACCTTACTTTTCAGAAGAAAGGGATAGTGGCTTTTAGATATTTTATTGACATGAAAGTTATATAATTTTATTTATAAGAAATGGATTAAGAGTTTATCAATGTCCTTGAAATTTATGTATATACATTTTTTTTTTCCTTGTACTTTTTGCTTGAATTTTATTATATTTTTTTTAAAGTGAAATTTATTTCCCATTTTTTTTTTAAAGAATCAGTATGGTGATTAATAACTCATCATGTAAACTATTTTATTAATAATAAAATATATTTAAGTGAATAACTGTTGATTGCAGACATATTTTGCATTTGGAACAATTATTCAATTATCATGGGCATTCATTTCTGTATTTTTATTTAAAAATTTGGAATTCATCTAAAATAACTGCTATTAATTTTGTAATCTTATATAGATAGAATAATGTATATTAAATTTTCCAAATGTTTACTGATATATTTCTTTCATGATTTCTAATTTTAGAATTGCAATGAGTTCGAGAAAACTGAGCAGCATCTTAATTCAGCTAAAAGAAATGTGAAAGAAAAGGGACTTATTGATAAGTTTCCTGGTATAATGAAAGCAAAGAAAAAGACTTCTAAAACTGTTTCTATGTCTAAATCTAATAAAAATACTGCTTTTGAAAACCTGATAATAAACCATAAAGAAATAATTAAACAACCACACGTTTTGCTTGAAAGATTAGATTTGAAAGTGAATTGTGCAATTTCTACCTGTTATCCTTCACTCAGCAATGAAAACAATGAGATTAAAAATGAATTGAAAAATTGTATTCAATCTAAAATAAGTACTGAAACACCCAAATGTAACTCCTCTTTTATTAAAAAGGTTGCTACAACACTTGATGAATCATTCAGTAATTCCAAAAAGCTTACCTAAAAATGATCCTTCACAAATCAGCAATAAAAAATGAGATTAAAGATAAATTGCATTATTGTATTCAATCTGAAAAGAGTAAAGTAACACCCAAATTCAAATTATCTTGTACTAAAAAGGATAGTACAACATTTGATGAATCACTTATTGGTTCTAAAAAGTTTACATAAAAATAATTCAGTTTTTGTGTAAAGATATTAAACCAGAAACAAAGAAAAGACCTGGAAAGAAAAAGGTTTCTTCAAAAAGAAAAAGATTGAAAAATTCTCTATCTGATATAGATTTAGGGTTAAATACTTTCTCACATATTTCTTCATTTAATAAAAGTGCATTAAGTGATAATTGCATTAATAAAGTACAGAAAGAAAATCCTAAATTAGAACATTTATTTCCAGATAAAAATTGTTCATTTTCGGAGAAAGAGTGTGTTTTAAGTTCTCAGGTTCAACAGAAGAGCTTTCTTCAGCAGCTTCTTCAGAATGTGAATGAAGTAATTTTACAACAGAATTTAGGAAATGATAGCAAAGAATTTTTAACAGATGTTTTAAAAATGAAAACTGTTATTCAAAGTTCTACAGAGAATAAATCTGATGCTTCCATTATGCTGCATGAAAGTTTAGTGCATGCTTCGTTTAAATATTTTAAATATCTCCAAAAAATTAAGAAGAGTACACCCTTAAATAATTTAACAATCAATAATAATATTTGGAACAACTGTTATGCTGTTGTCAATTCTACCTCAGTTAACATTCAGCAGGACTCAAATGTGTCAAACAATTATCCATCCTATCTTCCAGTATTTAATTCTAAAAGTACTGTCACTAACCAAATAAATAATACTTTTAAAGACTTCGTTGTATCTAACCATAATTTTACTGATCTCTCACAGCCAAGTTCTGAAATTGATAGACTTTTCTCAGCTAATAATATTATAGAAGAGAGGAGATTAAAATTACAGATAAACCATCCCATGAGTCTCCCATTACAACTCAAAAATTGTTATCAAATAATTTAAACAATGAACTTAGTAATATTTTAAAAAGGAAAATGATAAAAAGAATGATATAAAGGGAGTTGTCTAATAAATGTGACAATGAATTTCCTCTTAATATTGTAAGTTATTCTTCTAAAAAAAATATGGAAGAGGAGAGGCAGAGTATATCAGACGACATAAATCTGCCATCTGAACAATCTTTTCCTGGAAGTTTTACAAAGGGAATCTCAAATTCCAGAAGTTTATACGAGATTGATATCTTGGCAGATGAGCCACTTGATTATGAGCCATCAGAAGCTAGTGATACAAGTGATATTGAATCTTGCAAAGATGATAGTATTGAGATTACTAAAAGTGAACAAAGAATTGTATCATTTCATAGAGTCAGTGAAGAGAATATGAGTGTATGTTCTACAGAGTCTGCTCAAACAAATCAAAAGCAATCTGATGCATTTAATTTAAAGAATGAAAATAAAACTGATTTTCTTCCTGAAAATGATATTCAGTACTTCCAAGAAGACACACCATTAATGAATGATGTTAATTATACTCCTTTTTCACCACATCCTACTGTAGAATTGAGTGTTAATGATGTACAATTGGATACTAGTTCTATTAAAAATACAAATTCTTGTATATTTGATAAAAATAAGCAAAATGATCAAGTTCAAGAAGAGTTATCTGGAAATGACCATAATCTTCAAACCAGTAATTCTTGCTCTAAAAACTTAAAATTAAATGAGAGCATATGTATCTCATCTTATGTGAATGGTGATATTAATTCCTCAGGAAGACATACCTCTTCTGAAGAAGGTTCAGAAAATGACAATGATCATTCTTTTAAAAGGTATGTTCATCATTAGTCATGACAGTTATTATACATATTTTTTTTTTAAGACTGATATAAAACTTGTTCATTTTTGTAATTAAAAAAAAATTTTATATAGAAAACTGCATTCAAAAGTACTAACATTTTAAACCCTCTTAAATTTTAGTTGTAGCAAATTGTAATTTACCACCTTCAATCTAGTTCCCTCTCAAATACATAACATAATAATGCATTCCTCCTTGAATACCTAAAACCTGATGGCCAACTGACTTGTACTCTGGCCCTTGGTACCACAGACATCAGGTTGAAATCCTGGCGATGGCATGGGTGTTTGTTAGTGGTTCAGAATCCATGTTAAACTGAAGGTTCCAGCTTAATTAGCCTTAAGTGTGCAAAAAAATGACCATAGGGCAACAAACCAAACCTTGAATACCTATTTATCCACTTTTAATAGTATATCTCCTGTTCTTAGTTTTTGCCAAAATGAAGATTTCTTTTAATATCCATAACTTTTGCAATGTACAATTGCCATACAATCGGGTTCAGTTACAATAAAAATATTAAAAGTATACCATTATTTTAAAATGCACTTTTTAAATGTCAACTTTTCAATTTAATTTTGGATTATTAAAAAATTTCTTTTAAATTTATCTGTTGGCAAATATAGTGATTCATGCATTCATATATTATTGAAAAGTATCTATTATTAATTTATTTTTTCAGTAATAATCGTGATAAATACAATTAAATTACCAATTACTTGAATAGGTTTTTTTATTCCTTCTTGTAATAACTTAATTTTTAGTATTCTTCTCAATTATTGGTAATTTTCTTATTTGCTATTCAACTAATGTTCCTACTGAAATATGACAGTTATTCTTTCAGATTCTTAATAAATATATGTATTAATAATAAGTTTTCTTTATTAATAAGCATTGAATTTATCAATTTAAAAGAAGCTGAATTTGAAGGAAATTGATTTTAAAAATGAAACTTAAATTTGGAGAAATTAGTGCATTTAATTAGAATGAATGAGTCTGATTTAAAACTTTGATGAAATGCAATTCTTAAACATGATATTTAATTTCACACCGGTATGTGTTCTGTTTAAATTAAAAGCATTTCATTTCTTTTGATGTTTCACATTAATTGTGATGGAATACATATGCTTGATTTTGTCAAAATAATTTAGAAATTTTCTCATCAAGAAGCATCAAAATCATACTTTTTGTAACAGTTAACCAAAAAAAGTATTTTTTTAAATTTGATTTCAGTACACTTCTCAATGAAAATTTGGAAATTCACATTTATCTCAATTTGAAATAAAATAGTATAAATAATTGACCTATTAAAAATTATAAAATGATTTGAACAAATAAAGGTGTAATGTGGAATGTAATTTACCTTTTGGATGACTTTAAAATATTATAGCTCAATTCAGTAGAACTTAAATTTAAAACAAGCCAATCCTTACTATATTTTCCAATTTGTGCTTTTGTAAATTTAATATAACTGAGCTTTTTATTTATTTATGTAAATTTTATGAAATTAATTATATTTGAAGCATATTGTTTTAGTACAATGTAAAAGTTGAAAGAGTCATACATTTTTTTTCTCTCCTTATTTAAGAATTATATATATTTAAGTTGGCTGATTGTGCCTTTTTTAAATTTAAATATATTGTAAAGGCCTGAATTGCAATAAAATTTAACAATCCATATGAAACATTTATCAAGAGCTGTGAAATCAACAATAATGTATATATATATATATATATACTATCTAATCAACTATACATAAAGCTTTAAAAAGAATTATTGGATTCATCATAAGTATAAAGTTTATATGCATATAGTGTCATTATTCTTTTCATAATTTGATTAATATATTTTTATTACGATTACTACAGATTTTTAAAAATGTTTATTTAGGAAAATCTCTTCTGATGTACCGAAGAATAATTCAACTCTTGTAAATTTAATGGGAGGTCTCCATCAGTCCAAGGTAGAGTTTTTATTATTCCTGTTAATCTTTATGTAGCTCTTTCAAATTCTTGTTTATTTAAATTTTGAAAATAAATTCCATTAGCATAGGTAAAATTTATTTGTTCTTAAAAGTAAGTTACACATTTAAAGTGTTTCATTATGCATAAAGATTAAATATTTTATTATATATAAATATTTTATTATATTAAATATTTTATTATATTAAATATTTTATTATATATAATTACTTAAGTAAATATTCTTTCTACAATTTTTAATAATTTGTTTTAAATTTCTAGGAGGCCATTGGTTTTCTGCAAAATTATAAAGATATTATGTGCCGTATTCAAAAACTGAGCGAAGAAGGCAAAATAAGTGAAATATTACAGATAGCAAAGAAATACATTCCAATAAGTACATATGATGTACAGAAGGAAATATTTACAGAAATATTTTTTAATGCTATTGATTTTGTCAGTAATCCAAACTCTTCACCTAGTAAGGACTTGGAAGTAAAAAATGTCGAAAATATTCTTGATATTTTTTATGATTTTAAATTATATAACTCAGATTTGTGTTCGATGGTTATTTGTGAGTGTTTAAATTGTTCTTTTACATTATCTAGTGGTGTCAAAATGTTTAATTTTTGTCAAAAAAATAAAATTTCTATCAACTGTACAGCATTATCTTCATGTCTAAAAGTTTTAAACCGGTAGAAATGTCATTGGAAGATATGATTTTATTTCTGAGATTCGTTAGAGAAGTGTGCCAAACTCCTTTTCCTAAATGCATATTACAAGCAACTCTTGAGAAATTCATTGAAGCTAACTTCAGCTGCAGTGTTGAATTCTTTCAAATTTGCAAATTTCTGTGTTGTGTTCACGACTGGGAAATTGATATGAATTGTTTGCAAAAGTTTATTCAGTTATGCATGCAAAATGATTGTTGGAAGCAGATTGCTGATTTCCTTTATACATGGACAAGAAAAGGCCCTTTATTGCATTGCTTGTGTAAATCGTTTGTATTTCAAATTGAAAAAATTGGATATTACTATGAAAGATTAGCAGAAGTGTTGTTTGGTAAATATGTATTTCATTTATACCTACTTAATTTTTAGAAAATTTTATCTTCAGTATTTATTTCAGTTTATATTTGTATATAGTTTAGTTAATTTTTATTTTAATATTTGATCTTCTATCTTTTTATTTCTACAGTAAGTTTAACAGTATTCTTCAATAGAAAATCATATGAATATAGTTTATTCTATATTATATTTTGTGATGAAAATCTTATTGAACAAAAATTATTTATAAGTTGCATGTATAATAATTCAATTTTAATTAAATTGTCTCAAAAATATAAATTATTTATAAAAGACTAATTAATAGTATATAGTATCTTTGAAGGGCGATTTTGAAAATTCTTCTTCATAAGCAGGTCTTTAAAATACAATATATTTCTCTCTTAATAATGTGGGAAATCAAAGTTATGTATAAGAATAGTAAATGAAATTAAAGTAAGCAACTTTTAAAAAAAAATAAAGCAATAAAAGTTCATTTGTAAATTAATAATAGAACACATGATTTCTTTGATTCATTATCATTCAAATACCATTTGACAATTTAATCCATAATAATATTAAACATAACATTTTATTTTTGTTAACTAGTATAATCTAATTTACTAATCATAGTTACATCTTAAAAGTATAATTTTACTTATGCAGCAAAAGTGTTATTAATATAGTAAAATATTAATTAATATAGTAACAAAATATTAGTAATAAAATAATTTTTAATATAGTAACAATATTTATATATTAAAAATTATTAATATAGTAACACAATATTTTAATAAAAAAAATTTACATTTAATTAAAATGAATAAACAACATGCAAAAATCTGAAAAAGAGAATTTTTTATTATCTTTTTTTAGAGCTTATTATCTTTTTGAAATAGTTGAGTTTTATATACATTTTAATTATTAAATTGGAATAATTTCATTTGTATTATAGGATGTTATTCATTAAACTTACTCTAATTGACTAATGGCTTATTCCATTTTCATATCCCATTAAAAATAGGGTTTCATATACCTCTACATACTTTCAACTTTTTCGACTAAATTTTGAATCATTGGAGCTAGTTTTGAAATAGCTCAAAATTTATTAAAATTTGTTATTATGTTATTTACAATTTTGTAAATAATTATTTTTGAAAAACTTTATTTTCTAATATCAAAATAAAAAGTTTTAAAAATTGTAATTTTAACTTTAACTTTATTTTTTTCTTTAAATTTCAAATATACAAGTGCTAATAGTTTGATCTGTTTTTTTTTTTTTTTTTTTCAGCTGAAAGCTACTTATCCCATAATACAGTCAATCTCATTTCTCAAATTGGAGTATCCTTTATGTTGGAAGCTTCTGCAAATGAGCAATATGAGCAAGCCTTTCAGATTTTGAATGTGTTTAATAAGAATAACATTCAGTTCTTAAAATTGCAAGAATCATTATTTGGTATGCCATATGTAGACCATATGCCAGATCCTACTGCTAATTTAGTATTCCCATTCACAGTATTGTTTGCTGCTTTGGATGTGTGCTTTCATTTGAATAAACCAAAAGAAGCTTATGCAATTTTTCAAAGTAAGTTTGTACAAAAATTAGCCGATTATACATTGTGCCATTTCATATAAAATCGATTAGATTTAAAATGTCAACACTTTTAAATGAGATGATTTACTGTTGTCAATGTATTATAATACATTCCAGATTACCTAGGGATATAAGATTTGCTATACTCTTCCGACACTGTTTTATTTCAACTTAAACTTCATTTGTTTTATTTAAATTTCATTTTCACTTCTTTTTCTAAACATTCCCTTGGTTGGCATCTATAAGTTTATATCTTCCTCAATACAATAATTTTTTTTTTTTTTTTTGCCTAAGATTTATTATGTCCATTCCTGGTACAGATAATGATAATTTTTAGTTTGCCTTTGCTTATTAAAATTTTTAGTTTGTCTTTGCATATTATTTGCTTTTTAAAAGATAAATTTTCAGTTTGGCTTTGTTTACTTGGTTTTTTAACCAAACTCTCACTTTGAAAAAAAATTCAAAACAAATATACAAGGAAAAAAATGTTCACATTTCTATTTTTTGTCTGTTTATGATCATTTGCTGCAGATTAAAATAGTAAATTATATCTAATTCCCCAAAATAATTCTTTTAAAAATAATAAGAAAATGTTCAGATTAATACTAATAATTAAATGTTAATATTAGATTGAGTTTTCATTATTTATAATAATTAACAGTATTAGTCTGATTTCAAAAAAAGATCCACCAATTATTTGTTATATTACCCATTTTTCCTCTCTGCAATGTTGTTATTTAAATAATAAGGTTACATTTTTTTTTTTTTTTTCATTTCTTATACGGAAAATTTCAAGGTAAAAAAAATTTAATCTTTTAAACAAAATTGTATTTTGTGTTATAAAATAATATACTTATTTCCCTTTCTTATTTCAAATTTATATAAAATGTTAATTATGACTTAAATTATTAATAAGATATTGATATAAAGCATAATTTAAATGCTACAATGTACAAACCAGAAAAGAATAAAAATAGCTGAGTTCTTAAATATTTTTTAAGTTTGAATTGATTATTAACTAATTAAATACTAAAGTATTTATTCTAATATCTTATACCCTTTTAGGTTTTTCTTTAAATTTGCCAAACTCCTTTGATAGCAAGCTAAAATTAGAAATACGAAGTCGATGGTTTCATTGCTTGCTAAGAATAACAACTTTGATTTATTTCATTGATCCTTTTTGATGTAGGTGCAGAGGCACTTAAACATCTCCTGACTACAGCAGAAAAAGGTATTGTTTTAATTTGTGTTTTAACCCATTCTAATAAAAGGCAGTAATACAGAATTCCACCATGAGATTTAAAACTGATGTTTTTAAAAGTTCTAATCTGAACTTTTTCGTAATCCATCTTTTTAATACTTTGTTTCTAATTGATGAATTAAGATGTACACAATGCTAACCTGCTTTGAAAGAAAAGTTCAATAGTTTAGTGCAGAATTGTTTTAATCTAGTTTTTTGTATTATCATGTAATCTAGAATTATAATTATTAAAAATTAAAATTATTTTTATTGCAATCGTGAAATCCCCCTAAATAGCATCCCCCTAAATAGCATCTCCATTTTTTAACATGTCTGATTTGGCCACTTGTAAATTTTCCAAGTGATTGGTGGTTGGCCTATAATGTAATTTTGAATTCATTATTCAGGTATGAGCATTCTGTAAGGATTAGAAATATATTCTCATTAAATATAATTTTTTTTATATGAAGACACTTAAAAAAAAAGTGTTACAATATTTTAAACTATTATATATATATCATCATCTTTGTAAAAGAAAATTATAGATTCATTAAAAATTTTTTTTTTTTTTTTTTTTTTTTAGATTTTTCAATGGAAGAATTAAGTGAATATGCTACAGGTAACTATGTTTTTGCCTGAATTTTGAATTTAATTTGTTGTTTTCTTTAGGATATTTTTATACATTAATATTAACATATTACCATTACAATAATACATTGGATGTGCTAAAGTATTTTGCGTAGAGTTGTTTTATTTACTTGTCAATTTTTTCTTTCATATTTTTTTATGAATTTGAAATGTTTTGCTAAGCTTTTAAATATTTTTTAATTTGTATTTTTTTATTCAGATTTACTAGATGTCTATAATAAATACACGATAGCCTTTCTGAAAATGAATAAAGAGGAATTCTTGAAATGGTTATATCCTCATATATTTGGCTCCAAATGTGAACTCTATGTTTTGAAAGAGGAGGCTTTAAGAGGTCTTTTTGTTTACTTTATCAATAAAGATATGACAAAACAAGCAAATAAGATTTTTACATTGGGATATGCTCGAAATATTTTTGAAATAGGAAAAGTGAGTACTTGTTTCTATTTTAAACACTTTTATATTAGTGATACAAGTTCAATGTTGAATATCTTGCATCTTTGCTTTTATAATTTATGTATGTAGTATAAACTTTGTTATTTATATATTATTGAATGACTTATCAACTAGTCAAATTTGTAGAAGTGAAATTTTAATCTTTTTAGATCAATTGGTTGAAATAAACTAAATATATAAAATAACTGTGAATCTTGAAAACACTATTTTTGAAATAGTCTTATGTTTCTCTGAGCATTCAAAGAAAAAAAATGTAATACTTTGAAGAAGTAGATATTTTTTACTTTTCTTTCCTTTTAAAAGTTTTTCTTTTCTATCAGAAACTGGGGGGGTCTGTTATATGTATATACGGATTTGTTTTAAAAATTAATATTCAGAACCATTTTATTTATACTTATCGCGAGAAGTTTTTAGAGTTAAATAATTTTTTTTTAAAGTCAATTAAAAAAGCTGTTTTACTAGTCTAGTTTTTAATTACAGTATTTGGTCATGAAATGAAAATCTTGTAACTCACTTATCTATGATTTATTCCTATTTTCGATTAGACAATAAAATGTAGGTTTTTAAACATATGGGAATATTTTGATATTCTTTTATAGCATATTTAAAACCATCTTAGTAAAATTGATGTGCTACACCGGGTCAGCCCAGTTGACAGTGTTGTAGATGCTAGCTAGCTTATGATTTAGTTAAGAATAATTTTTGATTTTACTATATAATCTATTGTGTAAATATATCAGGATTATTAATTTAATTGTTAATTTAATTTAATGAAAAATATCTTTGTATTTAATAATATGCTTTAAAAATGTTACACTATAATTCAATATTAAAATAATAACACATCAGTATAAAACAGCTTAGTTTATTTTATAATATTAAACCAAAGCAAAATATAAAATATCCTAGATGTATTTGTTGAATATTTAAAAACAGTTTTAGGTCTACAGATCTGCAGTTAGGTTTACAGAAATTTTATCACATTAAGAATGTGATAAAATTTTAAAACATGTTCATTTGAAATCTATGCATATGAAAAAATTAATTATGCTATTTTTAATTTAAATAGTTATATTTAAAAAGGCAAACCAATCTTAAAAATTAAGCCATATATATGAACCTATTTCTCTTAGAAAAAATGAACCAATATAAAAAGTTTCAGAAAACTTTCTATAAGTAAACAATATTGAGTATGTTAAAAGTTTCAATATAAAATAAACACTAAATTCAGCTAATTTTGAACAATAATATGCTTAATCAGCAAAGGTTAATTTAATTGATCCATATAGCTTTTTATCATTACTTCTACAAACAAGAAGGTAAAGCAGCGTCTATCACGATATAAGTTTATTATCATAATCAGTGATAGCACATCTTATATGTGCTTACAATTCTTCGGCCAGTGATACATTGATAAGGTTCTGCTACCTCATATTCAACTTTTTCGTGGTGTTGTTTGTGATGAATTTGTTTCCACTGATGACAGTGCTCCTTGTCATTGAACAGTTCTGTTCAAGATTGTTAAAATAGCGAGATTCCCCATAATAATCTATTAATAATGCTTGAGATGCCTTGGGGGAGGTGCCTTGTTAGTCAACAATATCCTCTAACAAAAAACATCATCTTCCGTGCACTGACAGAGGAGTAGGATAAATTGTTTCAACAGCTGTTAAATTATGTTGTGTAAAAGCATATCATGATGTGTTGAATGTTGCATTGATTCTGTGACAGATATATTCTGTATTAACAACTTTCTCAGATGTTGCTAATAAATACTTTTTCATTTTTCAGTACACATCATCAAGTGAACATTTTTTTCATTTACGAATTTTCAAAACTTTACAAAAGTTTTTAAAGGACAGTAAATTATCTTATTATAATCTCCCAACAGTGTGACAACATTATTTAATCCACATGGCCTCCGCCACCCTTCAATTTTTTTTTTTTCTGTACAGCCATTCATCCTTAACAATTATTTATTAGCATATATGGGTATGATGCAACTGTGTTGCACAGTGATCTTTGTCTGCTATTACTTTTCGTTATTTATTTTTGTTGAGATTACAGACCTTACTCTTTTTATATTTATAGATATTACTTTGTTTGCAAATCATTGTTTCTGTACATTTTCTTTATGCATTTATTGCTTAGGCTTATTTTTATATTATTAACTTGCTTAAATGCCGCAGGCATGCCGATGACCTGTAGAATTGAATCAGTTTACAGTACTTGTGCACACGCCCATGGAAGTGAGGTTTGAACACTTGCCAATAACGGAGCTTTTATGCAGGTTGAAAGTTCATGTACTCCATTTTTTTCTCATGTACTCCACTTCCTATACGGATCCGAGTTGACATGGTGGGTGCAAAGATTGCAGAACTCTTCGTCGAGCTTTTTGTTCATTAGTTAACAAGGACGCGACTTATTTTGTCCCCTTATTAACTTGCATATATAAGCATGTATTTTGTCATTTGTTTTTATTGTCTTGATTTTTCTTGGTTTTGTTCAATTTTTTAGATTGTTTGTGATTTGTGTTTGTCATGCATGGTGATTCATAAGAAAAAGAAGATTTTAGTGGTTGAGTCAAGATTGAGTTGTGTGTTTTGGTCAAAGCTGAGTTGTGACACTTCTAATAGATGATAGTTCATCAGGTTTCTTTGTGTATCACTTTGCTGGCAGTTATCTGGCTTTTTGGGTTGGTCTGGTCCTATACAGTCGGTTCTGATTGTTGAGGTCCAGACCAAAACTAAAGCCAGGATCTTCTTTCCCTTGAGAGTTCTATAAGAGGTGATGCAATCTGTTGAACTTGCATTTCTATTTCATACCTCCTTCTGTCTCAACAATCTTGTTCACCGATGTTTTTAATTCATTATAATTTGCAATTCTGTACAATGATAGCTTAATACAAATAGAATACAACACAATTTGATTGGTTGTCTTCAGTTGGACAACTTTTTTTATATCTTCAAATAAAAAAGAACTTCCAAAGTTATCACCATTTAAAGTACATAAAGGGCTATTGCTATTAATTAAGACCATTATAAAGAAACTGAAACTTAGTGACTTACTGATTGAAACTTAATTGATTACCTTTTCTACAAACAAAGTTGCTGAATTTAGTCTAAATCTAATAGTTTCTAAATCTGATAGGCTGAATCTAATTACATAAATCAGTAAGTTTTAATTTGTTGTAATATCAGACTTAATATTAGTTACTGTTCTATTCATATTCTTCAAGCAGTAGAAATTACTTAAAGTAGTTACTAAATATTAGTAACGTCTTGAAGTACAGATCTAATAGTTTCTGCTGCTTAAAGAATCGCTGTCAAAGTTGTTAAACAATACCAATAAACATATGAGTTTGATAACTCATAGATCTGTTCTGTAGAATATTAAAACTGAATATCTTATTTGCCATCTTCAGCATATTCAAAATTCATTGAGGTGATTTATGTGTTGAAAATAGACAACTATTCAAAATATATATTTGAGTTCAACTATTCGAATATTCTAAACTTACCTTATGGGGGAAAAATCCACTCACACAAAAATTGCCCATTTTATCCCAAATGTACTAATTATCAATAATCACATTTATCCAAGTCTTGTCTTAACCAAATCTAAGCCTGAATCTAAAGTTTAAACGCCTTATTAGACTGAAAAAAAATATAAGAAATTGAAAGTACTTAAAATTATCATATTTGAAAGATTAATGCACAAAAGGCAATATCTACCTTCCAAGCATGTATCATAAAATCTAAAACTATATCTACCAGGTGCTATAACCAACAATTATATCTGCATCTGTTTCGATGATGACAGAGCTAGATATAACTGACTTAGTTTATTTTCTCCTATTAAAGTTAAAATCAATTAATTTGATTGAATCTATTCAAAAGAAAATAGTAGATTGTGCACCACCATCTACATTCAATATTGTGACATTCCCATTTTACTGAAACCTTTGTGGAAAGAGCTGAAAACCAATAATATTTATAAGAAAGAAACATCTCACCGCTTCTATAATGGAGTTGGTGTCTGAGGATTTGAATGATAAAGAAAAAGAAATTCATGCTCTGTATTTTAAGTGTATCATACAGTACTTTATGCATAGTTTTAAAATGTATTTTTTACTTGGTGTCTTTCTTACCTCTGGGTATTAGTCCAGTTTTTCTGGAAAAAAGCTTGTTCATAAATATCAGATTGTTTGGAACAGCATGGTTAAAACTAGCCCTTGTATCATTAAACAACGTATACATATTTATTTATTAAATATTAATAACTTCTTGAAAGTTAACCAAATTGATATTTTCATTGTACTTGAATGTAATATTTAATCGAAATGTTTTTATAAAATAATTTTTTTAAGTAACAAAATCATTTAAATTTGTAAATAAAAAAAAAGTATTCATTTATTTATAAAAAAAATGTATAGTGCTATTTAAATTTTTTATTTAGATTTTTTTTTTTATTTTGTGAAATGAAATTACTTTTAGTATGTTATTTGATTTTAGCCTTTTTTGACTGAACAAGTAGAACGGAATATGATTGTAAGAACCTGCTGGGTCAAAGAAGAAATAAAATTTGTTTTTTTAAAGTTCGTTGAAAGTATTACTCCCTTCGTAAAACGGAAACCTAGAAATAAAGGTTTTGACAGATGGTTCTCTACAAAAATAATAATAAAGGTAATATTTACATTTGAAAAATGTTCTGTTGAGTCATTTATATTCCTTTATTTACTTACTTTATTAGCCAATTAAAGATTTTAATCGAAAATCAAATAAATTTATCGCTTTTTTTAGATTCGTATTGTGCAGTAATAAAAAGTTTTTTCCAAAATTGCTTAGAATTTTAACATTATTACAAGACTTTTGAAAAGAATGTCTATAATTTTTCCCCCTGTAATAACCAGCTGAAAACACACTAACATTTAAGCCAGCTAAATTTATTTAGAAATCTTTTTGTTACATTTTTTGTTAAGAGTAATTTATTAAAAACAAATTATTTTTATAGATATTTCTTTAATAAAAATATAATTAAATACTATTAAAGCCTCTCAAATTTTGGTGTGACAGAACTTTTTTTCCTTTTTGTATGTGGAATGGAAAATATTTTTTTTTTTTTTTTTTTTGTTTTGTTTTTTTTTTTTTGAGACCACAGACACTTTTTTTAATATATGAATAAAAAGGATCTATTTTGTTCTCAACCTGCAGAGCAAAATGAATTAACGAAACTGAATTTCTCTTAAACCATTTGACATTTATTATTAATGTATTATCGTATAACATAGTAAAATGTTTCCTTAAGTGAAATAGATTTAAAGAAAACAACTGTTACAGATTTTGAGATGTGCCCTTTTCAAATATCATTCAGTGCTCAAGTGGTTTTAGTAATAAATTATAAAATACCTTTTTTATTGTTTTCTTTCACTTTCTACAAAAATTTTATGCTACTTTTATTAAAAATTAATCACCAAAATTTTTTTAAAAACATTTTCTGCGATTCTGTTGTTACTATTGCCACCACAAAATGTTTTTGAAAAAGTTTTCGAACTCTGAATGGTTCAACTTTTATAAATTTTCTATCATTTCTTACACTTTTAAAAAAATCCATTCTTCATGCTCCAAAGTGCTTAGTTCACTCATTCTGAAAATGGAGGGGGAAAATCTTTTTGAATAATTTTCGAGATGAACTCTTTTCAAAATTCATGATTTAAATATATTCATTGTTGATTTTTTTAATTGTTATTCTTGTTTTTTATTTTTAAATCTATTCACCAGAAAATTTTCAGTTCAAATTATTATTATTACATTTATTTAACTAAATTTACTAGAGAATACACTTTAAAAAAAAAAAAAAAAAATTTTAACATAAATTATATTTAATCTTAAAACTTTTAAAAGTGAATTAAAGTTCCAATGAAAAAATATGTATAATTATGTATTGCAATGAAATACATTTTATTACTCATATTATGAATCAATATGCAAATTTTATTATTTTAAATATATATAATTATTTTCTGTTATTCTTTTTTATAGCATGAAGGAAATATCAAGCCCATAGTTAAACAGTTGAGACGTTATGCAATGGATTGTAAAACAGCTATGAATAAAATTAGTGAAGTTCTGAAGGAATTAGACCCAAATGTAAAATTTTCTCAGTTTAAAAATACACAATTAATTTTGGAGCCTGAGTGGGTCTATAATTTTTGGCTTCATGTAAGTCCAACCAATTAAAATCTTTTTGGTTATTGACATCTTATTGTTTTTTTTTTTTTACTCTATTACAGGGAAGGGCAAATTACGGCCCTCGGGAGGTTTCTATCCGGCCCGCGGATAGAATTTTAATTTACCAGTCCGAGGCAAATTAAAAGAAATATATATTTATATATTATACATCCATCTCCTTTTCTACTTTGATTAAATATTATTTTTTTTATTAAAAAAATTATTATTTTTAATATTTTTATCTCATTTCCTGAGGTTAAATTCAATACCCTCAGTAAATGAGAGAAGTTTAAGAATTAGGAAGATAGCTTGAAAAAAACTACATTTTGAGTTTGAATGCAGATTTCAAGATTTCAGTGCCATTCAAGCAGAATTGGATATTTTTACCAAGCCTTTCAACGTAAATTGTGAAGCAGTGAGGATCAGATTTGCAGGTTGAATTAACTGAGTTCGCAAACCAACAATCATCTCAAGCAGTAATCAATGCTATGTTTGCTTCATATTATATATGTGAACAAGTGTTTTCAACTATGAACCTTAGAAAAATTATTTCAGAAGTAGACTGACAGATGAGCCTTTAGCCTCGTTTCTTAGAATCAGTACATCTCACTTCGAACCTCAATAAGGGAGCTTTTAAAAATGAAATCGCAATTTCATTCATCTCATTAACATATTTAAATTGTAATACTTGTATATTCTTTTTAAAATTTTAAAAAATTTATCTTGGCCCGCCAAACTTTTTTTTTTTTTTTTTTTGATTTTTTTGCCTGGGACCAAAAAAGTTTGCCCATCCCTGCTCTATTAATTATAAACATATATATTTTTTAATTCTAAAATATTTCTTTTTAGGGGATTTCGTAAACTCTTGTAAATATGTTAAATGAATTTGTGACTGGTTGAAACATAATTTATTTCTTTTCTGATACTGTATATTTGATATTTCTTCTTGGAAAATTATATAAGATTAGATAGCTTAAAAAAAAAAAGTTCTACTTTAAGTTATGAATTAGCTTTTATGTTCCCTGAATCTTTTTGCTAGTAATTTATAATATGGTTTTTAATATTTAGCATTTAGTTATTTAGCACATTTTTGTGCAGAAAATATTGTCACAAGATTTTTTTTTAAGGTTTTCTTTTATTGCATAAATAAAAATTAATGTACACTCAAGAGCCAAAACATTATGACCACCTGTTAATAACAAGTTGGCCCACCTTTGGCGCGCAACACAGCTTCAACCCGCCTTGGCATGGATGCCACAAGTCCTTGGTAGATGGCTGGAGACAGATTTTACCAGATGTTTAAGCAACGGTCACGCAAATCCGAGATATTGCGAATTGGTGGTCTTTGAACTCTGAGCTGCCGTCCCAGTACATCCCAAATGTGTTCTATCGGATTGAGATCCGGTGAGTTAGGCAGCCAGGACATTAACTGGAATTCAGTATCATGTTCCTGGAACCACTCCAACACAATTTTAGCCTTGAGACAAGGGCGTTGTCCTGTTGGAACATTCCATTTCCAGCTGGAAAACAGAGGCCATGTAAGGGTGCAACTGGTCCAAAATGATGTTCAGATACCCTGTAGCATTCATGGTCTGCTCTACCGCAATCACGGGTCCCAGAGACGCCCAAGAGAACATCCCGCAAAGCATAATACCGCCACCACCGGCCTGTGTATGACCTACTGTACATTGAGGGAGCAACTGTTCGCCTGGAAGACGGAGTATCCTGACACGGCCATCGGCATGATGAATGACAAACCGTGATTCATCTGACCAGGCAACTCTCTCCCACTGATCCATGGACCAGTCACGATGTTCCCGGGCCCAGCGCAGGCGCAGTTGGCAATGACGCTTGGCCAGCAAAGGCACACGAGTGGGACGTTTGCTGCGTAGCCCCATATCCAACAGTGTTCGCTAAACAGTGTGCTCCGATACTATTCTACTTGGTCCTGCATTGTATTGGGCTGTCAGCTGAGCCACTGTCTGGCTCCGGTTTTGCTTCACCAAGCGAGACAGTCTCCGACGACCTTTTTCTTTGATAGCGTGTGGACGTCCAACACTATGCCGTCTACTGCTGGTTTCACCGTCATTCATCCACTTTGTATAAGTACTAACAACTGTAGATCGCGAACAACCCACGAGTCGTGCAGTTTCGGAAATACTTGTTCCGAGCCTTCGAACCATTACAATCTGCCCCCTATTGAAGTCGCTTAGATCCGCAGCCTTTCCCATCACACACAGAAGTAAGTGAAAGAATGATTCTTCAGACTCTCCAGCAGCAGTTAAATACCACTTCCACCTGATCACGGGCCTTCCACGTTATCCAGGCGAGTTCATTGCAAAATGTAGGGGTGGTCGTAATGTTTTGGCTCTTGAGTGTATATCAAATAGAATTACTTGTAATTTTGTTAATAAAAACTATAGATATTATGAATTATTGCAATTAAAATTTTATCTTATTTTAGAACCTAGATAAAGTCATTGATTATAAAATAAAATTGCAGTCTTCCGATTATACTAAAAGTATTCTTTATCAATGAAGTTTTTCCTATAATAATTAAAAAAAAAAAAATGTTTTTATTTTGTGTCAAATCAACATACTTTGCTAAATACTAGTAATTTATGTTAGAATATTAAAGACAGTGTAAACTTTCTTTCAAAAATAATAACCTGATAATTTTTATTTAATAATAGTAAAAAAACAAAAAGCTATTTAGCCTTCATTAATGTATTCTTTGTATGATGGCGAATTTTTAAAATATATTTTCTTAATTATTGATGAACTTTTTAAACTTTATTTTTATTATATATTTTTTTGTTTTTGTTTTTGTCTGAATAATTTTTGTTAATATGAAACTTTTTTCCTCCCCTAGAACTACTCAAAACATTGTCAAATAAAGGAGTACTTTCTAAATTCATTCTCCCTAAAAAAAAAAATTTTTTCTTTGGCAGTTTTTGTCCAAAGTATAACTATCATCATATGTACGACACAAGTATTGCATCTGACATAAATATTTTCCAAGACGTGACTCCATCTAAAAAAAAAAGGGTATAAACGATCATGAGATATCTAGAACAAACGTCACAGCTGACTTGAATAATTTTCAGATTACAATTTCACAACAGATACAGGATAAAGGAACTAGAAATGTAAAACAAACAAACAACAAACTGAGTTTGCATCCTCAAATAATGAAACCACACAGAGAACTTTCTACTGACAATGGGTTTTTGAATTCCATGAAAACCAAGAAAAAGACTCAATTACAATGCACTAAACAAAAGTTGAACTTTAATAATAATTCTGAAATGTCAAAACCAGTCTCTAAAGCAATTCATTTCGAAAATTTTCGAATTGAAAGACAAATTATGGATGTAAAACAGCCACCTGTACAGATAAATTGCAATATATCAGATACAAATTTTATTAATAATTCTGAAATTGCAAAACCTATTCCAGAAGTGAATTCTCAATTTAATACAAAATTGGTGGATAGTATTAAACCAAGCTGCACTTCTAATCAGAATGTTCAAGTCTCAGAATTAATTTCAAGAAGGGAACTGCCACCTAAATTGGATAATTGCAATTTATCAAATGGGAATTATCAAATTTTGCAGCCACCAATCACAGAAATACAACCTAACTCTAAATTGACAGATGGAAATATGAAATCTGTATTGGAAATGAAGCCTCAAGAGCAGCTGCAGAAACCTGATTTTTTAAAATCTAGTAAGTTCTTTTTTTTTTTTTTTTTTTTTCTTGAACTTTTTAATGTGTTATCAATCAACTTATATTTCAACAAATTTCTGATCAAATAACTGTTTTCTTTGTTTATTCAAAAAGATTATTTTGAATCCTTTCGATCTTTTCAGATTAAATTTTAATTTTTTTCTACCTTTGCCTTTAATTATTATTATTATTTTTTTTTTTTGAAATTATTTCTACTCTTTCAAATTGCATGAAAAAATGTTTTTTTTTTTTATACTAATTTTTTTTTTTTAAATTTTCATTATAGAATTTTTATCTAACTTATTCAAGTACTATGAGGAAAATCAAAAATTTTAATAATAAATTGTTCTTGCTATTAAAATTTTTATCTATCTATTTATATATATATATATAAATAGATAGATAAAATTTTAATAGCAAGAACAATTTAATGTTTTATGGTTATTCCATTAATTATATATATATATATATATATATATATAATTAATGGAATAAACCATAAAAAATAAGCTTAATGTTAATTCTATCAAGTGAAGCCCAATAAAAGGTAGGTGGTTAATAACTCATGCTTAATCCAATAGAATTAAGCAGCATATTGCTTGGGAGTTTGCTGTGGCTGCAGGAACTTGATTATTTGGATTATATTGTAAATAATCACAGGTGGCATAAAAGGGTGAAATGTGCCCGATTGTAGCAGTGCAAAGATCATCATTAGATTACCAAAGACTAGAGCTGAATGCTGTTTACTAATGAGTTCCATTTTTGTTTGGAGAATAATTCCAAATTTGTTACAATCTTAAAGGAGCAAAATATGATCAATAAGCTTGACCCATGAAGGGAAATTCATAAGTGATGGATACATGGTATGAGCTGGAATCATTGATCTACACATTTTTACCATTGCAACTCTGAATCCTAAAAATATATTGGTGATATCTGGGAGTGACATTTGATTGCAAACTAACATGGAAACCCCATATAGAAGATATTTCTAACCGTGCCATGAAGAGGCTCAGTGCCCTCAAACGACTTGCTGTTGCAAGATGGGGTTGTTCAGGATAACCATGCTCCAAACTTATCACACATTCATTCTCCCCCTTTTGACATACTGTTGCGAACCACTTGTTATGGCCGGAGTAAATGTCCTTGTTTCTCTGGAAAAAATCCAAAATCAGCCCTTACGAATTGTTGCTGGAGCTATAAAGTCCACCCCTATAGATGCCCTGCTCATGTTGACTGGTGATAAGCCCTTGAGAACAGTTATTCAGGAGAAGGGGGAATCTGTGGGAAAAGATCACCAGATTACCAGGATGTTTTTCACTCTGGAATGAAGTCAAACAAGACTTGATCAGAAATTTAAAGACCTGATGGGCTTTCTGCAGGAGTCCTCCAACTAAAAAATTCACTTGGTTTAAATCACGAACCAGAATTACTCATTCCACCACAAAATCCAGTGCATTTGAAATCTTTCTGCATTAATCTTGATTTGGGCCAAAAGATAACAAACAGTAATACAGACACTTCTATTTTGAGAGCCCTTGCTCTAGAAATGTTAAACATTCTTTTTGCCTGGATCCAGAGTGGTTCAGAATCTTTACCGATGGATCCCTCCTATCTGATAGCCCTGACGGGGCGGTGCGGAGTTTTTCACAAATTTTTCTTTCTACGTCTCTGTTGGATGAGGTAATGCGTTTGATTGTGAAATTACTGCGATTCGCACAGCTCTGTCCCAGCTGCAGTGCCATCTGGAAAAATTCACAAGAGCTGTTATTCTCTGTGATTCTAGAGCTGCTCTGATAGCTATTGTTTCTAACAATGATCCTAAAACCCAAGACATATTGGATTGCCATTGTCCTCTTGAAAACCTGGCATCACTTGAAAAACTATAGTCCTCCAGTGGGTTCCTGCCCACTGTGGGGTTCCAGGCAATGAGAAAGCCGACTTCCTGGCTAAAAGGGGGGCCTTAATCACACAAAAATATCTCGTCCTATACCCTTCCACTCTATCAAAAATCTCATCAGAAGATCTATTAAAGTCCGCTCTCAAGAAGACCTCTATAACCGTGTTTCCCAAAAGTCCTGGAAGAATGCCATCCCACATCTATGTAATGGTCCAAGGCGTAGAGCAGTGTCTCATTTCCGACTAGCCACCATACATGACTGCCTGCGAAAACATCTTTACAGACTCAAAATTGTTCCTTCCCGATAGGCACTCTGTGCTGCTCTGGAGAGACCATGGACTCCACGAATCTACTTCACTTTCCTACTCTGAGCAAGACTTTTCTCGCCGAGCGATATTGGGAGGCTAGAGATATGTTAGATTAATGAACTCTGTTTCATAACGTTTTGTTGTATTCTCTGTGCTTGTTTATTTTTTGTTATTCTTTTATTGCTGTAACTGTTCATAATCTGCCACTGGAAATAAAAAAAAAAATGTTAGGGAAATTCTTAAAAACTCATATCAACCTGTTTATTGATGCAATAGGCTATCACTTTCTTCTAATGGGTGATAATGTAAATCTCTATCATGGTACAGATTATTTTTTGGGATAAAGGAATCAAACAATGGGGTCACTTGTATATTTTCCAGACTTAAATATGATATAATGTATGGAAACACATTAGGAAACATTACTTAATCACTGTAGTCCTTAGCACTCTTCAAGATTCAGAGATTCATAGTGTTTCTTCTCATGATTACACTTTTGTTACTGCTGGCAATCTAATACACAGCATGGAAAATTCTCTCTAAATCTTGCATTTTGGTCAAGAGACAATACACTATATTAATTTTTTTTTTTTTGTTTGTTTCTAAAAGTTAGTGACACCAACCAATTTTGATCTCATTTCCTATTCTCATGAAATTTGTTTTGTGCTAAAATAGGAAATTCTTCATTTTAAGATATATCAGACACGATAAAATAAAGGGCTTGTCAATGATTTTAGCTGCAAAATCATTCAAATTACATTTGTTTTCATAGTTCCACTTGAATTTTTCTTATATATGTATATATGGTATCTATAAACACTGTTGTTGATGTTGTGAATGTATAAAAGCAATATAAATCCAAATGTTTATATCATCAATTAAAAATAAATTTATTAAAAAAATTAATCCTACTTAGAATTCAAAAATTAAAACAAAACATTGTATCATTGTAACCAAAAAATATTTACAGTATGTCAGAAGCTCTCTAAGATTTTCTTCTCTTCATTCCATCCAATCATACGTTTTTAAGCATTACACAGATTTATAAATACTGACCGATTTAAGACAAAATTGATGATCCTGTATGGTACCTTTTCATTTAGGATCGAGTGTGGCCAAAATATTCTATAAACATTACAACATGCACATTTAAATAGCTTTTTTACTCTAAGTAAATTACTAAAAAAAAACTACATATAAAAAAATTCAAGTAACTAGATTGGATTACATGCAGCTTACCATTGATTATTTCATGGCCAAATTATGTTTATTTCCACATAATTCTCAGATTTTTAGACTTTGGATCAGGAAAATTAATTAAAGTGACATTAAATTCTTTTTATCTGTATATTCCCATGAAACAAATTTTGGATGCATTAATTCTCTTTTAGAAAATGTAGATAAGTATTACAATTATTTTTTAAAGGAAGGGGACTGTAACTTTTTTTTAATTTGAAAATAAATATTAAGTATTTTAAAATAATAAATAAATATTTTATGAAAATAAGTGGATTTGAGTGATATTATAAGAAAAATATATATAATTATTATAATTGATTTTTGTTAATAGAATTTAAATATAAAATTACCATTATTCTTATTATTGTGTTTAAGTTCTAAGGGAAACATTCTTGTATATTTTTCAGATGTTCCTGAAATCGTATTTCAGAAGATAACTTTTTGTTTCTGAAATCTAAGGTGATGGTAAGGCGAAAGGATTTAATATTTTCACAACAACAATTAAAAGCTATTGAATTAACTAAAAAGTTTCTTCAAATTCACAATGTAACTTGCCTTGACAAAAAAAAACAATGAAACTTCTTAGTGAATTTTCAGATAAATTTGTTTCTTAGCAAAACATGCAAATTCTTTTCTGTTTAGCTTTTTTTGGGTCTTTTGTCATTTTATGTTTTTGTAAAATCATTGTATAAATTGTATTTTATATAGAGTAAGTATGTATGTATTTTATGTAGAGTCAAAGAATAAATGTTTTAAACAATTCTACTCATATCCCTTATACAATCTGTATTTATTAAAATTAGATTTTAGAATATATGAATTTTATTTGAAAAAATATGAATACTATTTTTAAAATCATTGACTTAAACTTTTTAAATTTCATGACAAATTCTTTGATAAACATCATGATCATCATCAATAGCCCGACAGCCCAGAATGGGCCAAGGCTTTCATTTGAAGAGATTTCAATTCATTTCTCTGAGTGACAATGGTCTTCCAACTCTTAACCCTTTAGTACAGCAAAATCTTTTCAGCTGTGTCTATCCATTGCAAAACTTGGATATCCTCTTTCCTCTTTGTCCCTGTGCATTGCCAAATGAGCCTTTTTACAGGGTTTAATCATCCATTCTACATCCATGAGCAGCCCAGTTTAGTTTATTGTTCTTAAAACTAAACTGGGCTGCTAAATAGGTATAGATAAATTTTATGATATTTGAGTCTTTATAGCATTTATAAATTTCTGTGTTGTGCCGTCTTCTCCCTTCTGCTCAAATATACCCAAATGGGCCTCATCAGATCTTGTCAAAGTTCAAGTTTCAGAGCCATAGACCGAAATAGGTCTAATAAGAGTTTTATGTAACAATAATTTAGTTTTTCTGCATATGAACTGTGATTTAAACAGATTTCTTAACCCATAAAAGGCCTTATTGGTAGACACAATTCTGTTTTTTATTTCAGGTAAGATATTATTTTGACAATTGATTTCTGATTCTAAGTATTTAAAAATAAAGTACAAATTCAAAAGTAAGTGCTTAAGGCAATATTGTGTGTATCCTGACAAATATTTCTTGAGGAAAAACATATATTTTGTTTTTTCCTCGGTATGATTAGATGTAAAGCCTTTGCAGCCAATTCAAAACTCCTCGAAAAGCTTTCCTCCAAATCTGCAAATCTTTCAATGATTACAACAACATGTCTTAGCTAAAATCTGAACAGACTTGAAGAAAATATGTCTTCTCAAGTTTATACCTGGTTCTAAAATCCCGACTATAAGTAAATATGGCTAAGAACATTATATATATTTTTTGTTGTTGTTCTTGTGCATTGAGATCTGCTTATCTGTTGGGAGCTTAATAAATCTGTTGAAAACTTCACATAATCAATGTTTATAGTCTATGTCCTAATAAAGAAAAATGTTTTTATATAAAACAATCATGAGATGATATTTTAGTATAAATAATAAAATGTTTAATTTTATTTAATCTTTGTGGAAGTCCTTTCTGGGCAACATCTAGAAGGGGCAACATCATGAGAAAATATATAGTTATTCTTGTGAACTTTGCTACTGATTTAAGTTACAATAACAAAACTGGGCTAGTTTGTTTGTGGTTAATAAATAACAGTTTATAAGCAAACCACCGTTGTTTATTTCTTGAGGGTTTAGTTTCTAATTAGATTAAAGTCTATCTGTTTGTAAATTCTCAAACATTTCTGAAAAAGATTTGGAGCTCTGCTAAGAGATCATGGAAATTGAACCGGACTTCAAGCAAGTGAAGGACACCTTTAAAAGTCTGTTCAGGAGCATTTTTGAAATTTTTAATGCATAAAAATATTTTATTGGGTTGGCAAGAAGAAAAGTAATTGGTTTTTACCATTTAAAAGTAAAAACCGAATGCTTACTTGCCAGCCAAATAGGAAATCTGCTTGGATTAGGCAAATCTAAACATCACTGTAATTCTCAAGTTTTGTTGTCTTTAAATTTATTTTAAGAGTTTCCATCTGGGTTGATTCTATGGTGTTATCGGTAGCATGCATTCTAAGGTTATGTCAATGCTTGAATGCATTCATCAAATAAAGATCTGGAATGGCATGTTTGAAAAGTGTTTAGTATCTAGATTTTTCCTTGCCGATTTATGAAATTTTTCTGGAGCCTAATATTTTGTAGAATTCTTTTTCTTTCTTTGAAATAATTTAGTTTATGATCAAAATCTTCTGCCATTGTTTCTTATTCCTTGAATAGAGGCAACATATGTTTGTAAGCAGGGTTCCTTTTTCCTTCAAGGGAAAGAAAATCTAGAAACTAGTCTTGAAAATCTATACCAGAATGGTTGAGCCGGCTTAATGACTTTTTCAAAATTCTTAATAAAGTTTATAATTGCGGAAAGAAAGTGTTGGAGAAGTGAATTATGAACTTCCCCAAGCTCTTAATCTTCTCCAACACAGTGATTTTAATGTTTCCACTTAGTTTGGCCAAAACTGTTCAAAAGAGTATCTTTCTCTCTCTTTGTCCATTTTGCTGTATTTGTAACTGGATTTTAAAGTGAATGTTCCAACGCTCTTTTTCATTTGTCAAAGCAATCTATCGGGTTGGTGCACATTTATCAGACAATTTTAAAACAGTATTATCAGCGTTCTTGAACACTATTTATTACAAAAAGCAAAACATAAAAATTCATCAGTAACTTTTGTAAATGATTAATTCGGAGCGTAGTCACCATCTGCTTCGAGGCTGGTCAGTTCAATAGTGGCAAAGAATTCACGGTTCTTGGAGCAGTCATGCTTTGACATCCGCCACTAAGTTATCGAAATCGTCATAAACTTTGTTCGCCTGCTAATTTTTTTAGAGCTTGGTAGTCGGTAGGCACTTCTGTGGGAGAATATGGCTTTTGTGGAAGCAGTTCCCAGCCCTTATTGGTGATGCATTCAACAACATGACGCTCAGCATGTGGACGCTCATTATCGTGGTGTAAGACGATATGATTCTTTTTGTGCTGTCTTTTGTCTCGATTTGCAGCGTGAAAGTGGTCGATGGTTGAATGATCCACGGTGAAGTTGTCGGCATTCAAGTTTTTCGTCCCCTTCCATGCAAAAGTGCCTGGTCGTTGAAATCCGTTGGTCGACCTCTTCCTGGGTTCCAACCTAGTGTCGCCAGATTTGAAAGCAGGCAAAACTATTTCCTGCATCGACTTTCGCTGATTCTGTCCTCACGAAAGATCGTTGAGATCGCGAAATGACTGCGCTGCTTTCCATCCTTTTTCAAAGCGGTACTGCATAATATGAGTATATGATTATTGATACGCATTTTTTATAACCCTAAAAATAGAAGGATATTTTCATTCATAAATTTATAAAATATTGTAAATTTTTATTAAAATATAGCACGTCAAAAAAGCGTCTGATAACTTATGCACCAACCGTATACGTTAATGCTAATCTATGTTAATGTTGGATATCAAATAAATAATAATAGATTATTTCTCAACGTAAAATTCTTTGATTGAAGGTAACAGTAAGAAATGATTGAAGGAACTGCCGGAATAATTAGAGCAGTGACATTTTAGCAGCACATTGACACGGCACTTTTAAACATGCCTCGTTTAAGTGTATATGGGATTCACTGTCAAACCCATCATATATACCGCGAACTAATTATTCAAGTGTGATTTGATTATGATTATAAACCGAAAATTTTTCACACATATTTAATTTACACACTTGCTCATTATACATTTTACTACTTTGTTTCGATATTTATATTGTGAGCTGTTTGTCATTTATGGTATCGTTAAATCGTTTTACATTTATCACATTGTTTATGTGGCAGCATTTTTGATTGTTATTTAACTTCATTTATTCATGTATTTTATGTGTTGATTGTTTCTTTCTTTTATTTTAAATGTTGATATCAATTGTTTATTTTTATATTAGACAATTGATATCAACATTTAAAATTTTTTGACAGCTATTATTCCCTCAAAACATTTATTTTTATGGATTTGTTTTCCAAATATATATATATATATATTAAAGGCGAATATTTTATCTGTCCTATAAGATGATGCTTATGGTTTTAAGCAAGGGTCACCTTTGTATCTGTTTAAAATTGAAGCTTGTCTAGAAGAACCTATAGATCAGTTCTTCCATGTCTATGATCATGGAGCTGACTATATAGGTTCTCATAAACGACAAAACGGGATTCTCACTTTCCCCTCACTGAACTCAGGATGGATGGTGCATCAGACACCAGAACTTTCCTTTCCATTTCATGGTTTTTTTTTTTTTTTTTTATGATTTGTGTTTTTGTAAGGTCTCAATTCATCACAATTTGACATTTTATGGAAAGAGAAGTTTTTAGCGTAATGTGTAAAAACTGGCTAGAAAGATTAAGTAATCGCTATCATTTATAATAAATTGAAAGAATGAATTTTAAAAAAATGTTTTCGTCTAATGAGTATGACCCACCCCTCAGGAGCACATTTCCTTCCTGTAAGAGTATCACAACCATGAACGACCCAGTGATCTTTACCTTCATTCTTTTATCCTCTTTTCTTTCTAGACAGATATATTTCTTTCTTTATAGATTTCATGATTTTTATAATAATTTGTGATGGTT
>BPLR01005247.1:0-30969 GCA_021605095.1 Caerostris extrusa | reverse complement strand
CCGTGATTATAGTTATGTCACAAACGAATAGATTTTAATTCGATATTTGGTACAAAAGTTAAAATTTGTATAACAATTATTTTTGCAGAAAACTCTTTTTTTTTATAAAAAACTAACAATTTCTTCAATTTAAAATTTAACTACTCCTTAATTTTCGATTAATATGGTTACTAGGCAAAAAATTATTATTCGTATTAAATCTGTGTTAATAGGGATTTAAATAAAAACCAATTAATAAATTTTGTATTATATATTTATTTTCTTACTTTCTCAGACCAAAAACAGCCCCCACCCTACAACAATTTAAGTATAAAAAGTGTAATTAAGTATAACCCCCCAGTTTCCCTTTAACCATGAATTCATACGGGTTCTTGGGCGTTAGATATCTATCCTGGGGGATAAGAAGTACAACAAATTAATTTATTGCTTCTTCACTGATGCAACAGCCCCATGTTAGCTTTATGAACTATCTACAGTCATATTAGACAGCTACCTACGGTTTAAAGTGGATTCCGAACTACTTTTATGTGGATTCGAACTACTACACGCTTCCCTGGACTCGAACCGAAACCTATGGCACTAGTCACTCAGTCGTCAGGCCCACTTAATTCATTTCTCCCCCTCCACCTAAAACACTTTAAGCATAAAAGCCCACACCGCAGCGCCTAGAGGGATCCAATAACTCACATAAAACACGCATGTTTCTGACTCGAACAAAAAAAAAAAAAGAAACCTAAAAGGATCGGATATGAGATTGAATTCTCTCAAGAAACGGAAACAAACAGAGAAATGAATGCAAAAATAAGAAACAAAAAAGAGAAATCTATGAGTGCCTTAGTGTATATCGAGGTAGTCGACGTTCTGAGGCCAGGAGATTCAGTGCCATATGCACAACTTTTTGTTAAGTGCCGTTTGACATCGAGTCAACAGAGAGATTTTGTTTGGTGAGCAAAAGTTCCTGGGGGTCTTAAATGTCGCTCAAATCGCAATGCAATCTCTCGGCCGACGTTGTTTTCTTTGCGAAGGGAAATGCGTCTTCTTTTTACCAAAGGAGACGGAATATTTCTGAGGAGGAAAGGCAAATAAATACAAAAGTAAATCTTCAGATAGGAGTAAATATTTCATATTTTTGTTTCTTGGGGACAAGAAAAAACCTTCATATTTATTTTACTTAAAAGGTCTTACATTCTTTTCTGCAAATGTTGTTTTTTCCTTGCTTTTCTGTGTAATACACCGAAATCCTTTTTTAATACAGTTTTAAATAAAACCAATTTGATGCTTACAGAAGAACTGCATGTCACGGGATGTTTACTAGCAGTAATGTCTTTTGCACTTGGGAATTTATGGTAAATATGACTTAATATCGATTTATTAATAATTAATTAAAAAATATTAATTAGATTAATATGGTTATTCGTGTTGATTATGCGTTAATATGGTTTCAATAATTAATAAAAACTTTTGGGTTAATATGATTGTGAATTCTGTTAATGGTCATTTTAAATATGGGTTAATATGGAATTACATATAATTAATTAATTTTTTTGTTAATACAATTATTAATTTTGTGTTAATAGGGTTATTTGTGTTGAATGTGTGCGTTAATATGGTTTTAATTATTAATAAAACTTTTGGGTTAATATGGTTATGAGCTTGTGGTTAACAGGATTGTGTTGAATAAAAGTTATCATGGTTTTAATAATTAATAAAAATTTTGAGTAACTATCCTCATGAATTTTCGATTAATATGGTTATTCATGTTAAATATGTGTTAATATGTATTTATATATAATTAATTTTATTATATCTCTGTTTTCTTTACTATCCAAGACCAAACCAGCCACCCGCCTGACACACTTTAAGCATAAAAGCCCACACCGCAGCGACTAGACTGATCCAATAACTCACACTTAATAAAACTCTCGTATGTTTGTCAGTCGCACAAAAAATAAATAGGAACCTAAAAGGATAGCACATGAAATTGAATTCTGTCGAGAAACAGAAACAAACGGAGAAATGAATGAAAAACAAGAAAGAAAAAAGAAAAAGAACAAGGAATTCATAGAGCGCCTCCCTGTTTCTGATATTATTAAAGAAGTCGATATTCTTGAGGCCAGAAGATCCAGTGCCATTGGTATATCTTTGTTAAGTGCCGTTTGACACCGAGTCAACAGAAAGATTTTTCTTCGCTGAGCAACAGTTCCCGGGGAATGCGCTCCTCCTAAAAAATGTCACAAATTCGCAATGAAATCTCTCGGCGGGTGTTGTTTTCTTTGCGTGGGGAAAATCCGTCTCCTTTTTTTCCAAAGGAATATTTCTAAATAAACATAAAAGTAAATCCTCAGATCGAGGTAAATATTTCATATTTGGTTTCTTGGGAATAAAACAATAAGTTCATATTTATTTTACCTTTTAAGGTCTTACATTCTTTTCTTTTTTTATTGATTTTCTATCATTTTTTGTGTGTTTAAGAACAAAAATATTTTTTTAATACATAGTTTTAAATAAAACCAATTTGAGGCTTATAGAAGAACTGGAAGTAAGTAATTCGTATATATTTTGCACTTGTACATTTTGGGTTAAATATGTTAATATGGATTTATATATAATTAATTAAAAATTTAGGATAATAGGGTTACAAGTTTTTGTTTATATGGATATTCATGTTGAATAAGTGTTAATAAAGTTTTAATAATTAATAAAAATTTTGTTTTTAATAGGACTATGGATTTTAGTTCATTCGGCTATTCGTATTAAATATGGGTTAACATGGATTTACTAATAATTAATTAAAAATTTGGGTTTAATATGGCTATGAGTTTTTTGGATTAATATAGTTATTCGTGTTAAAGGTGTGTTAATATATATCTATCAATAATTTCTCCAGTGAGCAACAGTTCCGGGGGACGCGCCGCTCCTAAAATGTCACAAATTCGCAATGAAATCTCTCGGCTGGCGTTGTTTTCTTAGCGAAAAGGAAAATATTCCGTCTCCTTTTACCAAAGGAGACGGAATATTTCTGAGGATGAATGATAAACAAATACAAAAGTAAATCCTTAGATCGAGGTAAATATTTCATATTTTCTTTCTTGGAAACTAAAAAAACGTTCATATTTATTTTACCTTAAACGTTTTACATTCTTTTCTGCTCTTAAAGTTTTTTTTCCTAGGTAATACAACGAAATATTTTTCTAAGCATAGCTTTAAATAAAAGCAAATTAGATGCTTACAGAAGAATTACAAGTTGCGGAATCTTTTACTAGATGCTTTTGTACGTGTACATTTGTGTTAAATATTAAATATATTAATATGGATTTACTATTATATGGATTTAAATATATTAATATGGATTAACTCACTCCTCCTTGAAATGTCTTATGTATTCGCAATGAAATCTCTCGGCTGGTGCTGTTTTCTTTACGAAGAAAAATTCCATCAAGGAAACGAAATATTTCAAAATAAACATAAAAGTAAATCCTCAGGTCGAGGTAAATATTTCATATTTGTTTCTTAGCAATAAAAATAAGTTCATATTTATTTTACCTTTTATGATCTTACATTCTTTTCTGCTTTATTGATTTTTCTGTCTATTTTTTTTTTTGTATGTTTTAGAACAAAAATAATTTTGTTTATTAATTTTTAATAATGTTTTAAATAAAAAAACAATTTGATGCTTACACAATAATAATTACAAGTTACGGAATATTTATTCGATGTACTTAATGTCTTTGCACTTGCACGTTTGAGTTAAATATGGACCAATATAGATTTACTAATAGTTAATTAAAAAATTAGATAACATGGTTATTCAGTGTTGAATATGTGTTAATATGAATTTATATATAATTATTTAATAAATTTTGAGTTAATAGGGTTTTTCGTGTTACATATGTGTTAATATAGATTTATCTATCATTAATCAATAAATCTTATATCTTTACTTTCTTACTTTCTAACATAAAACAGCCTCCCACCTGAAATACACTTCCCCAGTAAAGTCTACACCGCAGCGACTAGATGGATCCGATAGCGAACATAAAAAAACCTGTGATTCTCACTCGAACAAAAAAAAAAAAAAAAGAGACCTAAAAAGGGTCGGACATCAGATTAAATGCTCTCGAGAAACAGAAACAAACAGAGAAAGGAATGAAAAAACAAGAAACAAAAAGAGAAATCCATAGAGTGCCTCAGTGTATATCAAGGCAGTCGGCTTGACTTGATGTGACTTTTTGAGATTTATGCTCGCGTTAGCTGCTTATCTCAATTTATCCAATTACTCTCGAGAAGAAATCAGAGAAAAAAGAATTAACAAATGAAAAAGAAAATACGAAGTAAATCAGATTTTCAATTAATCAGTGAACTTCAACTGATTCCAAAATTATGAAATGGAAGGGTCCGAAATGTGGTGTCGTGCAGTACTTCTGTCACGAAATAATACAGTCAGGTTAGTATCACATACAGACAATGAAAAAAAAAAAAACTACGCAATTTATGTAAAATTAATTAGTGTAACGGTTTTGAACTATGGTTCACCAAGAGTAGGAGAGGACTTTTATATCCAAAAGCCTGTTTAAGTCTTTCTTTTGTACTTCATATTTAGTGCCTTGAAATAAAATGTGATCTTCGGTTTCAGGTTTTTTGCATCTTAAGCACAGTGGAGAAGTCGTTAATCCAAATCTATAGAGTCTGACTTTAGAAGGATATGTTTTGGTGCGGAAACTTGAAATTAGTACTTCTTCTTTTCTATTGAAAGGTAAAAGACGATGAATTGGTTTGATACTATTTAAATGCAAGTCGACGTTCTGAGGCCAGAAGATCCAGTGCCTTTTTGCGAGCCATTGGTGCATCTTTGTTAAGTGCCGTTTGACACCGAGTCGAAAGAAAGATTTTCTCCGCAGAGCAACAGTTCCCGGGGAAACTTAAAATGTCGCGCAAATCGCAATGAAATCTCTCTTCCAGCGTTGTTTTCTTTGCGAAGGAAGAATCCGTCTGCTTTTTTACCAATGGAGACGAATATCCCTCAGGATGAAAGATAAATAAATACAAAATTTAATCGTCAGATAAATATTTCATATTTTGTTTCTGGGGGACAAAAACCCCCAAAAACGTTCATATTTATTTTACTTATAAGGCCTTAAATTCTTTCTGCTCTTGATGTTTTTCCTACGTAATACAACGAAGTATTTTTTAATACATAGTTTTAAATAAAAACAATTTGATGCTTACAGAAGAATTGCAATTAAAAAATTTAGTATTGTAATTCGTATATATCTTTGCACTTGTACATTTAGGTTAAATATATGTTAATATGGATTTATATATAAATAATTAACAATTTTGGTTTAATATGGCTATGAGTTTTAGCATTAATATAGTTATTCAAGTTAAATGTGTGTTAATATATATCTATCAATAATTGTTAAAAAAAATATTTTGGATTAATATAGTTATTCGAAGTTTGAATATGCGTTAATATGGTTTAAATAATTAATAAAAAGTTTTCGGGTAATATGATCATGAATTTTGAAATAATGTTGTGTACTAAATATGGTAAATATGTGCTAATATGGACCTACTAATAAATGATTATAAATTTTGGTTAATAGAGAGTTTTTACATACCGTACTTTAAGAATACGGCATTTTTCTCCCTAGCGCGCATGCTCATAGGAAACATTATTACAGAAACGCATGCGCAATTTCCCTATGAGCATGCGCGCTATGGAAAAAAAATACGTATTCTTAAAGTACGGTATGCAAAAACTCTCTAATATCATCATGAATTTTCGATTAATGTGGTTATTCGTAATATAATTAATTAATAAGTTTTTTATTATATCTTTAATTTTCTTACTTTCTAAGACCAAACAACTGCCCACCTAAAACACTTTTTAAGCATAAAAGTCCACACTACAATGACTGGATTTTTCACATAAAACATGTGTGTTTCTTATTCGGACAAAAAATAAACAGGAACCTAAAAAGGGTCGGACATGAGATTTAATTCTCTCGAGAAACAGAAACAAACGGAGAAATGAATGCAAACACAAGAAAGAAAGAAAGAAAAAGAGGAATACGTAGATGTTCTGGTACATCTCAATGTTCCTGGTACATCTCAATGTTCCCCGACATCGAAGCAGTCGACGTTCTGAGGCCAGAAGATCCAGTGCCATTCGTACGTCTTTGCAGTGCCGTTTGACACCGAGTCAACAGAAAGATTTTCTCGGGTGAGCAACAGTTCCGGGGGGACGCTCCGCCCCTTGAAATGTCGCGCAAATCGCAATGAAATCTCTCGGCCGGCGTTGTTTTCTTTGCGAAGGAAATATCCGGGATGAATTCCTGAGGATGAAAAAATAAACATAAAAGTAAATCCTCAGATCGAGGTAAATGTTACATATTTTGTTTCTTGGGGACTGTTCGATAGCTCACTCACACAAAAAAAAAAAAAAAAAAACTCAAATAATAAACGTGGACTGTATTAATTAATTTAATCTCCTTTATTTAGGCATCCATCAAACTCGAAGATGAACTGACCACACGACCTTTCTCTGGGGTTACACTTATTGAACTCATTTATTTATGCAGCCATCGCACTCGAGGATAGACTGCCACACAACATTTCTCTTTGGTCGTAGAAGTACAACTCCCTTCTTACATTCTTTCTCTCTTCTCCCGTCAGCTCACCCCCTGCCAGACACCCCCACAGACAGAATGTTTTCTGGACATAGGGCTTTGACCTCCCCTAAGCAGGGGGGACATGGGTTTTTGACGTAACAGGGACAAAAAAAAAAAAAAAAAGATTCATGTTTATTTTGCGTTTAAGATCTTACATTATTTTATGCAAATGATGTTTTTTCCTTTTTTTTTTGTAAGATATACAGCGAAAAATTTAAATAAAAAATTATTTGAGGCTTGCAGAAGAAATGCAAGTTACGAAATGCTTACTAGATGTAATGCCTTTGTACTTGCACATGTTACATGGATTAATACGGATTTATTAATAATTAATGAAAATTTTGCTTAATATGGGTATGAGGTTTTGGATTAATATGGTTATTCGTGCTAAATGTGTGTAATACGGATTTATCAATAATTGTTTAAAAATTTTTATCTTAATATGATTATAAGATTTTGGTTAATCTGATTATTCGCGTTGAATAGGGCTTTAATATAGTTTTCATAATTAATAAATATTTTGGGTTGATATAATAATAAATGTTGGATTAATATTGTCATTCGTGTTAAATATGCATTAATATGAATTTATCTATAAATCAATACATTTTTAATATATCTTTATTTATTTATTATTTTATTTATTATAGCCCCTAAAAACACTAGATTGATCCAGTAATACACATAAAACACATATGTTTCTTACTATGGGCCATACCATGCAGAATATACCGGTTCTCGTTAGATCACCGAAGTCAAGCATCATTGGGAGCGGTCAGTACCTTGGGTGGGTGACCACCTGGGGAACACCCGTGCGTTGGCATTTACAAATTTGGGACCTGAATGGCCGACTGTTCTAGCGCTCTGGCGCTCGGTGGCACAGGTTTCGGGTTCGATTCCCGGCGGTGCCATGGATGTTTGTAGTGGTTCGAATCCACTTTAAGCCGTAGGTCCCGGTTTCCTATGACTGTAAGAGCGTCACGGAGCCAAAGTCAGACTTCTACCTACGGGTGATCCATCACAACAGAAGCTGCTTCCTCCCCCTTCAATCATGAGTACGTATGGGCTCGTGGGCTTGGCCAGCCAAGTGGAATAAGAAACAACAAACATGTTTTTACTCGAACAAAAAACAAAAAAAAGAACCTTTAAAAGGGTCGACAACCGATTGAATTCTCTCGAGAAACAGAAACAAACAGAGAAATGAATGCAAAAATAAGAAAGAAAAAAATGAACGAGGAATCCATAGAGTGTCTGAATGTATGTTAAGGCAGTCGACGTTCTGAGGCCAGAAGATGCAGTGCCTTTTTTTTGCGAGCCATTCGTATATCTTTTGTTAAGTGCCGTTTGACACCGAGTCAACAAAGAGATTTTCTTTGGTGAGCAACAATTCCCAGGGGGACTCGGTGCTCCTTGAAATGTCATACATTGGCAATGAAATCTCTCGGCCGGCGTTGTTTTCTTTTGAGAAGGGAAAAGGCGTCTCCTTTTACTAAAGCAAGCGGAATGTTCCAAACACAAATAAATATAAAAGAAAATCCTCAGATCAGGGTAAATATTTCATATAGGACGAAAAATCTATTCATATTTATTTTAAATTTGAAGGTCTTACATTATTTTGTGTTTGTAATAATTTTTCCTTTTTTTTTTTTTTTTTTTTTTTTTGTAAGCTTTACAATGAAAAAAATTTAAAGAAAAGTAATTTGATGCTTACAGAAGAAGTGCTAGTTACGGAATGCTTACTGGTTGTACTGTCTTTGCACTTGTACGTTTGTGTTAAATATGGGTTAATATGAATTTATTAAGAATTAATTAAAATTTAAATCAATATAGTTAATGGTTTTTGGTTAATATGTTTATTCGTGTTGAATATGCGTTAATATGGTTGATTAATAATATTTGGTTAATAGTTATACTCAGTTAATATGGATTTATCATCATGTGAGAATTATTAATTAAGTATAGATAAATCCATATTTAACACGAGTAACCATATTAATCCAAAATTTATAATCATATTAACCAAAAAATATTTATAATTATTAAAACTATATTAAAGCATATTTAACACGAATAGCCATATTAAAAAAATCTTATAACCCTAACCACCCTAATTTTTTAAATAATTATATATAAATCCATATTAACCCATATTTAACACGAATAATAATATTTTGCTTAATAACCATATTAATCCAAAATTCAAGATGATATTAATCTCAAATTTTATTTACATATTGAAATCATTATAACGCAGATTCAATACAAGCACATTAACCAAAATCTCAATGAAAAATTTTTTAATTAATTATTAGTAAATCCATATTAAACCCATATTTAACACAAGCATATTAATCCAAATTCATGACCATATTAACACAAAATTTCATTAATTATTAAAATTATAACAAATATTGATAAAATATTACTTACTTACTTAAACCTAAAATATTACTAAAATTATTTAAATTAACAAAAAAAAAAAAGAAAAATCATTATGAGAAAAAAAGAATATAAGATCTTTAAGGTAAAATAAACATCTATATTCAAAACAAAAAAACATATTGACCAAAAACTCAGAAACAAATTAATCTAAATTTTTAATTTATTGTAGATAAATCCATATTAACACATATTTAACACGAATAACCATATGAATGGAAAATTCATAGTCACATAAATCAAAACTTTTTTGATTATTAAAATCATCTTAACGCATAGTCAATATGATAAAACCTATTAACCAAAAACTCATAACCATATTAACCAAAATGTTTCATTACTTATTAATAAATCCATATTAATCCATATTTAACTCAAACGACATAAGTTCAAAGACATTGCATCCAGTAAACTTTCCGTAATTTGCAATTCTTCTGTAAGCATCAAATTGTTTTCATTTAAATTTTTTTTGTTGTGTAGCTTACAAAAAAAGGACAAAAAAAACATCACTTACAGAAAATAATGTAAGACCTTTTAAGTAAAATAAATATGAACGCTTTTATTTAAACAATTATTGATAGATATATATAAACACACATTTAACACGAATAACTATATTAATCCAAAAACTCATAGTCATATTAACCCAAAATTTTTAATTATTTATTAGTAAATCCATGTTAGCCCATATTTAATACGAATAGCCGTATGAAACTGAAACCATAGTCAATATTAACCAAAAATTTTTATCAATTATTAAAACCCTATTAACACTTATTCAACATGAATATCCATATTAACTAAAAACTCGTAACCCTATTATCCCTAAATTTTTAACTAATTATATATAAATCCATATTAACATATATTTAACCCAAATGTACAAGTGCAAAGATATATAGGAATTACTTACTTGCAGTTCTTCTATAAGCCACAAATTTTTTTTATTTAAAACTATATTTCTTTGTATGCAAGACCTTTAAGTAATATAAATATGAACGTCTTTTGTTTGTTTTTTTTTGTCCCCAAGAAACAAAATATGAAATATTTGCCTCGATCTGAGGATTTACTTTTGCTTTCATTTATCTTTCATTCTTAGCAATATTCCACCTCCTTTGGTAAAAAGGAGACGTATTCTTCCTTCGGAAAGAAAACAACGCTGGCCGAGAGATTTCATTGCGATTTGCGCGATGTTTTAAGGAGTGGCACGTTCCCCTGGGGAACTGTTGCTCACGGAGAAAATCTTTCTGTTAACTCGGTGTCAAAGGCAACAAAAGACGTGCGAATGACTCGAAAAAAGGCAACTGCATCTTCTGGCCTCAGAATGTCGACTGCCTTAATATACACTGATGCACTCTATGGATCTCTCTTTTGTTTCTTTTTCTTACTTGTTTTTGCATTCATTTCTCCGTTTGTTTCTGTTTCTCGAGAGAAATCGGATGTCCGACCCTTTTAGGGTTCTTTTTTATTTTTTTGTTCGAGTGAAAACATATGTGTTTTATGTGAGTTATGGGTTCCATCTAGTCGCTGCGGTGTGGGCTTTAAAAAAAAATTGACTTTAAAAATTTTTTTTTTTATATATTACTTGTTTTCGGAAGAACGTTCCCAAATACTTGATAGGGTCGTTCTGTTACACTTAAAATGTTTCGCAGCCAACGTAATTGCACCTTTCTGCAACATTTCGCTTTTCATTGGATGCAACAAGAACTGACAATCGATCTTTTCCTGAAAACTCTTTTTTTATAATTATAATTCTTACTAATTAGGTTAACCTTTAAGAATGAAATAGGTGCCAAAACAAATGACGGATGTCCTTGAAACATTGATTTTAATCGAAAGCTTCGCAATTTTGCTCTACAACATAGCTTACAACTGCATCCGCCAATAACTTCCGTTCAAATATTTCACTTGATGCTATTATTATAGGACAGAGGAAATAGTCGCTTTGTCAGTTTTTAATGCTCGCTATTTTTAATACAAAGAAAAAAAGACAGTTTCCTGCAAAAATAATTGTTATACAAATTTTTAAATTCGTATCAAAAGGTCGAATTAAAATCTATCCGTTTGTGATATAACTATAAGCAAGGAATATAAATCATTAAAAAAATTATATTGAAGTACGAAAAACTATAGATACAAATATGACATATACCCCTTTTTTTTTTATAATTTTAGCTTAACTTTAAGATATTAAATTTTATGCATACAAAAAAAAATTAAATCAAGACAAAATATAGTTTTTACAAATGTATAGGCTGTTAATCCATGGTGGGCCGAGGACGTCTGCCTGCTGACAAATTTCGAGACAGAAGATGTTTTCTTTTTTTGCGAAGTAGGGTTGTCAACTCTACATCCATCAATCTACAGTCCTATTAGACAGGACCTACGGTTTAAAGTGGATTCCGAACTATTATAAACATCTATGACGTCACCGGGACTCAAACCAGAAACCTGGGGCACCGAGAACTAGAGATTTATTATGTATTTACAGTGTATTAAATGGTAATAAAGATTTGCAGTAATTTATTTGGGGACCATTGCTTTTGCATAAAACCATATTCAATGATAAATTACTTAAATTAATATTCTTTTTCTATCTATCTATATCTATCTATATATATATATATCCGATGTTCATCAACATTGTCGCACAGCCCCACAGCGGGCCTAGGCTGTCGGTTTACTGGTAGATTTCGAGGCAGGGCACGCTATCTTTTTGAAGGGTAGGGTTGCCAGCTCTAAGTACTACAATCATATTAGACCAGGACCTGCGGTTTAAAGTGGTTTCCAAACCACTAGAAGCATCCATGGCACCGCTGGAGTCCGCTTTTGAGTCTTGCTTTGCCTTTGTCACGATATTCGCTCGATTGATCAATTATTTCCGGGTCGTAAACATAAATCTAGTCTCATCTCCATAGTCATAGAAAATAGATCTCCATAGAAAACATAGTCTCATCTCCAGTTATGATGCATTTCAACTTGTCCTGATAATCAGGAATCATTGTTTCACACACTTCAACGCGTTGTTTTTCCAAAAGATTTAATGTTTTAGGCACCAATCAAGATTTGACGCGCTTGAGGCCCAAAACCTTTTTAAAATGGAATTGACCGATCCTTTTGAAATTGCAACATCATCAGCAAGGTCTCTAATTGTAAATCGTCGGTTTACAAGCACCAAATCTTTAATTTTTTTTGTACGTGAGCTTCGTCGGTTGCGGTGGAGGGTCGACCAGAGGGCTCTTTGTGTTCAACGCGTTGTCTGCCTTCTTTGAACTGTTTATACCACTTGTAAACATTTCTTTCCGATATAGAAATGCTCACCAAATGCCTTCTGCAACATTCTATACATTTCCGCCCACGAATATTCATTCCGCAAACAAAATTGAATGCAAATTCTTTGCTCAATTAATTCAGACATTTCAAAATCGCCGAAATCACTTTTAGCGTCTCACAAACCATGCGTAACTCAGACACTAAAAGAGTTTTTGCATAACGTTTTTTATCGTCCGATATTTTTTCTTCCTAGCACGCATGCTCATAGAAAAACATTGTACCTATTGCGCATGCGTATCTGTAATACTGCACTACTGAGCTATTCCTATGAGCATGCGCGAGCTAGAAAGAAAAAATATCGGACGATAAAAAAAACGTTATGCAAAAACTCTACCGATGAATATTTTGACGTGAAATTTCACACAGATGTCAAGGACAGTGCCAGCAACCTAAAAAATTTAAAAAAAATGACATTCCATATGCCCGGGAAATTTAAATTGAAATTGGTTTTACCTTTTTGATCTCAGTAGTACATCTTGGCGTTGCAATGGGAATAATATGAGTAATATTACTATTTATGATACGTTATTTATCATGTAGCGTGTTTTACCGTCAAATTTTCATTTACAGTCTGTTATTTCCCCTGCGACACGTTTCCACTTCCTCGTGTGCAAAGTGACGTCACACGGGCTGGAAATGTCTCTTCCTGCAGAAGTCATTCAGTCTCTTTAAAAACATCCAGATGATGCTACAAAGGATTTCTCGAATGTTCAAGAATTATAACAAAGTTTGGAATTATTTTTTAAGCGGACGATCTGATCCGATAATCAATTATCTCTGTCAGTGATTATGGAAGAATGGAACTTCCACCATTTTTTAAGAAGAGTTCATTGCAATTTTGTTGCTCTATATAATGTAATGCTGCTGTAAATATATTTGAATAAAAGCACGGTACTCAATTAGCAGAAGTATTTTTTGAGGATTCAGGAATTGTGCCACTGAAACTAGTGGAGTGTTTCGTTTTTGTAGATTGTGATTATTTCTAAACAATTACTTTTAAAATGTTAAAAACGTTAAAGATTTTGATGGAGTAAGTTTTTTTGAATTTTATTTGAAATAGTTTATTTCTAAGTTTATAATCGGATATTTTTAAAGTAATTCTGGAGGATTACCGAATATCTGTTTTTATGATAATTGTTTCAATGATATTTTTACTCGAAATCGTAAGTTCAAATTTCAGAAAAAATAATTTAAAGACATTTTTGCATGAGTTGAACATATTATTAAATCAGTATATGAAAATGAATATCAAATCAGTATACAATAATTTTAACATTATTCGAAAATTCTAATGAATAATTATTTTTGTGGACATTTATTCTTTGTGCAACTGAAAATCGGCATCGGAAAAATTCTGAAACATGTTCAAATTCAAATATAATCAAAATGAGCTTCTTCTACCTCAGTATGCAATTTTTGCAAGGACGTCTGATGATGTCAATATTCACAATAATAATGACTGTATGTGTTTGTCGGGTAATGTCCGACTACTACCCATTGGAGTACGACACTTGGGAGGTCGATCCTTTGGAGTACGACATTTTGGAGAACAGGCCTTTGGAGTTCGACATTTTACCAGAAAAGAAGTGTGAAGAACTTCTTCCCTGAATGCGAATGCATTGAGATTGCCTTTAATGTCGCTGCACTGACTTGCCAGAATGTGAATGACTTCGAAGTCTTTCACCACATCTTGTCGGATGGTTCTGTGTTCGAGGTGAACACAACTTTCATATCACTTTGTCTGGCAACACTGTTCTACCCAAAGGGTTCCTCAGTGGACTGCTAGTGAATTCGCTAAGAGTAGACGATTTCCAGACCCAGAGTGTGGAAGAAGGTGCTGATGGGGTGCTCGAGCTCGAAAGAATTTTTGTACAAAGGAGCTCTATGAAGGTGAGTGGCTTTGATATTGTTTATTCAATTGCATCGGATACAACAAGTGTTGATCGCATTCCATATGCTATAATTGAATGAAGTTTTTTAAAAGTGTAAATAGAAATAGCGCATTACATTTGACACGCGACTCATTTTATTGTTTTGTCCGCATAATGTAGATAAAACTCGTCGTGAGAATCGTGAATTTAAAAGTGTAACTGAAGTAGCGAATTACAATTTTGACACGCGACTCATTTTATTGTTTTGTCACATAATGTAGATAAAACTCGTCGTGAGAATCGTGAATTTAAAAGTGTAACAGAAGTAGCGAATTACAATTTTGACACGCGACTCATTTTATTGTTTTGTCACATAATGTAGATAAAACTCGTCGTGTGAATCAGAATTTAAAAGTGTAACAGAAGTAGCGAATTACAATTTTGACACGCGACTCATTTTATTGTTTTGTCACATAATGTAGATAAAACTCGTCGTGTGAATCGTGAATTTAAAAGTGTAACAGAAGTAGCGAATTACAATTTTGACACGCGACTCATTTTATTGTTTTGTCACATAATGTAGATAAAACTCGTCGTGTGAATCGTGAATTTAAAAGTGTAACAGAAGTAGCGAATTACAATTTTGACACACGCGACTCATTTATTGTTTTGTCACATAATGTAGATAAAAACTCGTCGTGAATCGTGAATTTAAAAAAGTGTAACAGAAGTAGCGCATTACAATTTTGACACGCGACTCATTTTATTGTTTTGTAACATAATGTAGATAAAACTCGTCGTGTGAATCGTGAATTTAAAAGTGTAACAGAAGTAGCGCATTACAATTTTGACACGCGACTCATTTTATTGTTTTGTCACATAATGTAGATAAAACTCGTCGTGTGAATCGTGAATTTAAAAGTGTAACAGAAGTAGCGAATTACAATTTTGACACGACTCATTTTATTGTTTTGTCACATAATGTAGATAAAACTCGTCGTGTGAATCGTGAATTTAAAAGTGTAACAGAAGTAGCGAATTACAATTTTTGACACGCGACTCATTTTATTGTTTTGTCACATAATGTAGATAAAACTCGTCGTGTGAATCGTGAATTTAAAAGTGTAACAGAAGTAGCGAATTACAATTTTGACACGCGACTCATTTTATTGTTTTTGTCACATAATGTAGATAAAACTCGTCGTGTGAATCGTGAATTTAAAAGTGTAACAGAAGTAGCGCATTACAATTTTGACGCGACTCATTTTATTGTTTTGTAACATAATGTAGATAAAACTCGTCGTGTGAATCGTGAATTTAAAAGTGTAACAGAAGTAGCGCATTACAATTTTGACACGCGACTCATTTTATTGTTTTGTCACATAATGTAGATAAAACTCGTCGTGTGAATCGTGAATTTAAAAGTGTAACAGAAGTAGCGAATTGCCAATCTTTGACACGCGACTCATTTTATTGTTTTGTCACATAATGTAGATAAAACTCGTCGTGTGAATCGTGAATTTAAAAGTGTAACAGAAGTAGCGAATTACAAATTTTGACACGCGACTCATTTTATTGTTTTTGTCACATAATGTAGATAAAAACTCGTCGTGAGAATCGTGAATTTTATTTATGTTTGATTCAGTTTTACTTAACACAATACTGAGAAACAATGAATACTTTTTTTAGATATTAAACGCTTTAACTATTATTACCGTGGATTTTCCTTTCATGTGTGATTTAGAAAAGGAGACTTGTTGATTTTTAAAGAAAGGATTTCATTAATTATGATTATTTTCAATTAAAAACAACAATGAAACCACATAAGATGTTTAATTTACTTGCTATTCAAAAACTGTTTTGCTAGAAAAATATTTTTCTTTTTCTTTTTAACTTGGAATGTAACATATATCTAAACATATTGTTATTGAACTCTCTTGAAGCCCTTAATTGCAGTTTGCAGTCTCTTTTAGTAATAATCTAGAGACTAATAATGTGTTTTTCCACCTAAGGTTCGATGAGAGTCGTTGAGCTTGGAAGAGAAACGTCAATAGTGACCGTAGCCAGTAATTTATAGAAGGAGGCTTCATATGTACATAATCATCCATAGAAATTATAGATTGTTCCTTAATGATATATTTTAAGATATTGGGGTCTGACGTCTAAGTGGCTAGCTCTCTGGCGCTGGGTACACAGGTTTCGGGTTGGGTCCCGACTGTGCCATGGAGGTTTGTAGGGGTTCGGAATCCACTTAACACCGTAAGTCCCTGTTTAATAGGATCGTAGAGCGTTGTGGGGGAGTGTGACTCGTCTCCGTAGTCTATCTTCAAGCTACACGTGCCCCTGGTAGTGCTCAATGAGTAACAGCGGTGCAGCTCTTGCTTATAGCATAAATGATAACTGTCTCTGTATTGCCAGCTGCATTAGAAAAGAAAATTTTTATCAATATCTGTTGATTGAAAACTTTGATTATCAATTAACATTATTTTATATTTACACTAAATTGAATAATCTCCAAAATTCTTCAAAAGAAGAATAAGTAAATCAATATTACAGAATTATAAATCTCTTCTGAGTTCAATTATTCACCTTGTTAAAAAATAAATAAAAAATCTTTGTCATGCTTCTACTCGTATATAAGTGAATCACAGAGACGCATTTTATTCTTTTGTAATGTAATTAACCTCCAGATTGCAGTAGCGGGCAAGCTATTAATGATTCTGAGGGTTACGTTAAAGTTAATCTTGAACAGATACAAAAAATGTTATTGCTGTTTACTAATGATGGGCACTTTTCCCTTAAGCGAAGCCGAACCTAGAAAAAAGGTAAATCTGTAATCCGTCTTTTTTGTACGACGTGGTGATGCAACGACGGTTATTTATTAAAAATTAATTTAAGCATTTAAGTATTGGGCAATTTTCTCGAAACTTAAATACTGCATTAAGTGAATTAAATGGCGGGGGAAAAGAGATGGCGCGAATATTCTTCATCTGATAGAAGTTGGGGATGAAAATCTTTTCTCAAACTTGACGATGGCCGTTCTTCAAAGAACAACAAAAAAAACAGTTGCAAAAAATATCCACCTCAAATAAATAGGAAAGAATGTGTAGCGGCTAACTATTCACTTGATCGTATGTCTTAGAAAACTTAATCCAATGGACAAGTCGTTATAAATAAAACAAAAATTGCCATAAAAAAGCAAGTCCTTGAGTAACAGGCCATGTTGAATTATTTATTGACACTTTATAAATCACCAACTTGATGCCCAAACAGCGTTTGATCGTTACTTTTATGTTGAGAATTCCCAATAAATTCTTAAATAAATATCCTCTGATGCAGTGAATAACATCAGTCAAACGAATATCGAAGAAAATATCTTTTTCTGTATAATTGCAGGAAAATATGTGAAAATGTTGCAACTAAAATTATATAAAGTTGTGTAAAGTTATATACATAAATAAAAGCTGTATTTCAAACTAAGTAAAAGTTGTGCGAAATGCGAAATTTGCATTTAAAATGCCCTTCTCAGGAGATTCCCAATTTCCGAGGCATCCGCAGCACCCTGCAGATCCTGCAGCTGGACAACAGCCACCTCACCCAGCTGAGAGGCGACAACCTCAAGAACCTGACGCAGCTGCGGAGGACTCTCTTTTCGTCAACAATTCCATCGAACACGTGGCGGAGGACGTCTTCCAGGTGAGGACACCATTACCACCCCTATATCTCCTTTTTTTTATTTTGTTGGCAAGTTTCAAAGCTTCCCTCTGCCCTTTCACATTTCATGTACTTTTTCAAATCCTTCTATTAGCTCATACTCTCCCTATATATCTTTTTCAATTTTCAATTTCAAAAATTTTTTATTCATCCACTTCAGTTCAAATACATTTTTTTAACTGGTAGTGGATGACACTGGATGTAAATACAGTTTTTCGAATATTAATTCATTCATTAAATTTAATTAATTAATTTGAGTTTTTTTTAGATTTAAGTTGCATATATCTACCAATAGATGGCGCCGGACAAACTTAAAAAATGAATGAAAATTATTTATAAAGGACTTTCGCAATATAGTGAAAAAAAGTAGGATTTGACTTAAATTTTTTTTTTTTTTTTCATATATTTCTTGTTCTTCTGTATCCTCTGTGCAAATAGATTTTCCACCTCCTCTTTGTCGGCTGCAAAAGTTAATTCTCCTTGTATGTTGCATAGATTCTTTTTACCCTCCTTGTTGATTGAGAAACGGGCCGTGAAAATCTTTAAAGCTTATATAATTCGAAATGCTGATTCCATATGTAGCGGAATTTGAATTAATAATAAATTATTTTTGTAATCATGCAAGTTTGCTTATTTAATACTTTAATACACTCACACACATATATATATGGGGGTGTAAAAATATACATAATTTTGTTAATGCTTTAGGTTCAATTGAGTTAGGCAGGGGGAAAGCTCAAATTTTAGTGCAAAGTGTACACTCAGAATAATACTTTTCATTAATTCACACTTTTTTCCAGGCTACATATTACTAGAGTACATGTAAATGGGATTAATATTATTTGCTTATAGGATTATTATTAGTATTTATAGATTGTACTATTAACGCTGCACTGAATTGTTATTACCAAATTCAAAAATTAAAAATTGCTAAAACAAGAATTCAACGTTAAATTTTTGTAAAACTATCCTTCAATACGAATAACTGTATTCAACAAACAAAACTTTTCTTTTATACAGAATTAAAAATATTTTGTAATTTAATTGTAAAAAATGGAACGTTTTTTAAAAGATTTATAGTCCGTGGGTGAATGTTGCAGAAAAGTAGCATGTTGCCCAATTTGAAGTTTCTGTATTGAGCACACCAAAAATAGCCTAATCTGCTACTTACAGTTCAATCTAGTAAATTGGATAGGTAAAAGATGTGAATACAAGGAATTACAAATATTTTTCTCAAATAGTATTCTATTATGTCTCATATTTTAATACATGTTACGTTGACTTTAATTCCGAACCCCCTGTTCGATAGCTCGCTTTACACAAATAAACTCAAATAAAACACATGACGTGGAACTGTATAAATTTATCTCCTTTATTTAGGCAGCCATCACACTCGAGGATGAATTGGCCAAGCAACCTTTCTCGTTGGTTACAGAAGTTCAACTAATTTATTTAGGCAGCCATCACACTCGAGGATGGACTAGCCACACGACCTTTCTCTTGGTCACAGTTGTTCAACTCCTTTCTTACATTCTTCTCTCTCTCCCGTCACCTCACCCCCTGCCAGACACCCCCCAAACAGGATGTTTTTCTGGACATAGGGCGTTGACTTCCCCTATGCAGGGGGACCTGGGTTTCGACATAACACCACCTTTATGTAAAACATCGAGCGTGTTTGTTAAATGTCTCAATAACGATTTTCTGTGTATTTTTTTTGTCTATACAGGGCACAGAGAAAGTGACCATTTTTGACATCTCTCACAACCTACTGACTAGCTTGCCCCCAGACTCTTCAAGTACTGGAAAGGCCTGGAAGATGTGCGGCTCTCCTACAACCAGCTGCTGCATGTGGACCACCTCTTGTTGGAACGAACCCCTTGGTCAGTTATATTTTTTTATGAGTGGAATGCGAATGAAAATAGATTTATCATTGTTATAGAATTATCGGAAGCATTCTTTACTTTTCTTATAAATCTTCATATGTTTTCAGGTAAAAACATCTATAAAATGGGTTCGTATAGGATACAGGTTCAGGGATTGAATGTCATGTTTTAAGTCCAGTTTAATGTTATTCAGTGCAAAAACTGCGCGTAATTAAGAAAATATAGATGTATCATCATGTAGAGGAATGTAGAAAGAGTTTAGTGTAAGAGGAATCGAATCTACATGCCATGTAGTGTGGAGAGGAAAGAGGAAGTTGGCATAGAATCCTGTTGCGCGGGCCAGTTTCGGCCAGTTTTATGCCGGGAATCAGACGTAGTACATGGGTAATCAAAGACCCATATAAAAGGTCTCTTCACGGTCAAAAAAAAAAAAAAAAAAAAAAAAAAAACTTCGCAACAACAACAAAAAATTTATACGAGTGAAATCCAAAAACTGGTGAAATAGTTTATTTTAACACTTCTGTTTATATGCAACGAAGGTTTAAGAAAGGTCCTACGAAATTTGATTTGGTTTGGGTTGTCGCTCTACGCTCATTTTGAGTACACTTAGGCAAATTAGGCCGGGATCTACAGTTTAAAGTGGATTCCGAACCACTCCTAGCACCCATGTCACCGCCAGGATACGTAACGTATTGAAGAATGTAGATGAACTCAAGACGAAAGTAAAGTCCTCGAAAGTCATATGCGGATAGATAACGTGAGTGCAGGATCCGGGTCTGAAGTTTTGTGGGAGCGATGTTTGTACAATACATTGTCACCAACTGACCCGCAACCCTTGGGGACACAACTATCGACTCCACATTTTCCAGAAACCTCAGCCACTTACACTCGCAACCTCACCACCACACCACGCAAACTTCATGTCCTCTACTTTTACCATAGACCAACTGTGGATATATTGACGTTGTTAACATCGTTCTGTTTCAATGAATCCATCCTTCATTCCTTTGCTTCCCTGTTTCTTCCGCTGCCCCTCAACTCTCTCCCTCGTTCCCCTGCATAGTGATATCATTTAAGCGGCTATATTCTGCGCTTGCTCTGTCAGAGTACCGTCTATTTTTGTGACTAAATGAAGAGGGCTTGTCCATGGTGATTTTGATGATCTTATAATACAGTTCAAAAAGCATAAATTTTTATTTTTAATAATTCAATCCTTAATTTGAATTCTCAATTCACCTGAATTTATATTTTTAAGCCTAAATTTGAATTTTGTTAGGCTATTTCAAATCTTTTAGCATCTAATTGTTTTGCTATTGAAAACCTGGATTGCCGTATAATGCTCAATATTGCAATTTAATTTATAAATTAGTAAAGTTTTTGTTATTTTCGCATTAGAGGTTTGGTTATATTTGGAAATTGTGCCATGAGGACGAATTTCTAGACTTTCTTCAGTAAAAATTAAAAGTTAAACTTCCTCTTCACTGTTCACGACAAACTTGACATGTCGAAGACACATCCACCATCCGAAATATATATGGACATTGTAAACTTACAATGCAATTTACCAGCTTATAAATTCTTCCGTAGAAATAAAAACTGTAGCTCGATAGTTGTGAAAGGGATATGCTGGCAAACCGTGCTTGACATATTCTAAAAAAAGCACCATCAGAAATAATCTACTTGAGTACAGAACTGAGACTACTTTTAATTTCAAGAAAAAGGCATTGTTCATTCAAGCGTTTAATTAAAAAAAACGGAAATAATTTTTCCAAGTTTAAATTATTCTCCAATTGACATAGATTTCCTTTTATAAAATTCAATGTTGATAGTTTTCTTTTCAGTTCAAAAAGTAAATTTTTTTCTCTCCAGATCTTCAAACCGAATGAGTTCTACAAAATGGACAGGCTGAGAGTTGTATCTGGAAGGGAACCGGATAGCCAGGCTGGATTCTGAAATTCACGCCCTGACACAACTCAGAATTCTTTCAATCAGCAACAACCAGATCCGAACCATTTCCACCAATCAAATTCCGCCAACACTCACGCGTCTTTACTTAGGAGGTCAGTTCATTTCTTATTTCCAATGCAAAGGCTGTAAGGTAATCTTATTACTTAATTTAATTTTCTCAAAATAATATTGATTGATACCATAATGCACAATGCCAAGTGTAAGTCGCGCAGTTAGTGTGCAAGATGACAGTTACGAATCTGTGACTATTCCCTACTAACTTTCAAAAAAAGTAAATTGAAGAACATTTTAATAGCCTTTTAAGCGAGCAATTAAACAAAAATAATTTTCTCAGAATTTAGCGGCTTTCCTCATTATAGAACGGTAGATTATTCGTCGCCTTGTACATGCATTTCACTTAGATACCATGAAATGAGATGAAATTCTATAATAGCTTCTGAATCCAATTCAGATTCTCGAATAAGATGAGCTACAATCAACAATTTGAAAACGGGAAAAAAAAAAAAAACTGGTTTTCTTGCGTCTACTGGGTCTACCTGATGTGAGTTTTATCCTTCGGTTAAGATGTCTTGATGCCACTCGTCACGGAATTAAGCTGAAGCTCGAAAACTATGGCGGCATTTCGGAATTCTTTAAATTTAGATCAACCCAGCTTGAATCTATTCGGCAAATGCAGATTAATCTGGAGATCCGATCAGATGATCCGTTAAAATATTTCGATTTAATCCTACGGTACATTCCAAAATTGTACCTTCGATCTGATTTCCTAGAACACTTATCCTCGTAAAAACCTCAAAAGAAGAACCTGTCTGGAAAAAGTCGTCCATCGTCTTTCGTCTCATCAACCTCCACCAATCCGCACTTCACTTTGAATTTCTGTTCGAATCTTTGTGATGGTGCACTGAAAACAAGAGTGGACCTGAATAAAACATGGAAATCATTGTTATCTTTTCAATAGTTTTAATGTAATGGCACTAATGACAGAAAATGATTTATTTTACAGGCAATCCTTTTCAGTGCGACTGCCAGTTGCTACCTTTCCTGCAATACCTGAACTCAACAAAAACACTTTGGAGAGATAAAGATCCGTGCACTCCTTCTCACAATGGTACCAACCCAGCTTCTCCTCCTAACCACTGTCTTGATTCCTGCCAATGTTCCTGTACCAATGATAACTTCATATTTGTGGACTGCAGCTCCTCAGGACTCACCCATCTGCCACCTCTTTTCACGGAAGAGCAGGTAAATGCCGTAACCGTTCACTTACAAAAATCGAGATCTTTTGCAACTCAATGTTTACGAATAGATTATTAGAAACATTTGAGGAAAAGAAGCTGAATCAACTCTCCTTTCACCCCGTCCACTTCCTTTAATCCAACATAGAGGCAACTAGTTTAACGTGATATTATTCTAAATACCATAACACACTGTTTTCTTAAAAAGCCACATTAAAAAACCCATTAAATTGGTTCTTTTTATGGCGTCACACGAAGGTGATGGTTTAAAAGCAAATAATTTGATGATGATTGACAGTTTATTGTTTAAGTAACACTTAATTTGAATTTTTATTTAAACATCACACATCACAATCTGAATAAATTACTTTTTTATATGCAAGCAAGCTTGCGTGTCATTTCATCTCTGAAACTTCGTTATAGAATAGTATTATTACTAATAAATATAATGTGCTTAAAATGCTACCCTTCTTCTTCCAGAACTCTACTGTCCTCGAGATCTTCCTTCCGAGCCAATAAGGAAGTGCCCTTCGTCATCGAGGCCGAGATCGAGGGTCTGAACTTGTCCAACAACAAGATCCAGTCTATGGAAGGGGCAAGGCTTCCCAATCGAATGAAGTTTCTTTTCTCGACCATAACCTCATACGCAAGCCTCCAGTTTTCCTCCTCGAGTCCCTGAAGTTCCTGACGAGCGTTACACTGTCCAACAATCCCTGGACCTGCGAATGCGCCGCCCTAGACTTTAAGAAATGGGTCGTCTTGAAATCAATCCTAGTGAGTATTGAAACTCTTTACTTTCCCTTTATAAGCGAATCATTCTGTATTTACTTTGAACCTTAATATAGTTGCAGAAAAGAAAGGTATTAAAATATTAGTACTGCATTGTGCCACCGTAACTTGGAATGTTAAATTATAGTATGTCAGTGACAAGACTGGTTTAAAGGGAATTCAGACCCTACAGAGCCATCGTTCTAACACAAATTTTTGTAATTGTAAGTTTCGAAACGAATGCTTCTATCTCCCTAGTAAGAAAACATTGCCTTCATCAGATCTTCATAACTCAGTTATAGAATTGTTAAAAATATTTCGAAGTTCAATGTTATGTGACGAATGTGGGAATAAAAATGTTAATTATGGATATAAAATAATGAAATAAAAGAAATTTAAGCCACATTCTAAAACGTTAAGAAATGGAAATGAATCTTTCAATGCAGCTCGTAAAGCCACGTGTCTTCTACGTGGGATGTAAAAAATTGCTTCTTCTCTGCGAATAAAGTGTTTCTTTTCTGCCGTGTTCTAAGGTGGTGGACGTGAATGAGACACGATGCGGACCTGACGTGCCCAATAGCCCAGGACTGGCTGAGCGTGCTATCTGGCTGCTAACGGACCTGGAACTCTGCCCGGACAACACAGGCATCTACATCTCCATGGCTTTCGAGTTCTCAGTAAGTACTGCACATGTGCAATTCCGCCTTGAATTAGTTCTTTCACGATCATGGAATTAACGCTCTCGGAAAAATTATTTCAGTTTGCTTCATTATAAGGTGCACTGTTTCATGAATTCCTTCTTAGCAGCAAATTTGCTTGTTCAATTTTTAATTTTTTTTTTCACTAAAAGTATATTTCGAGGCACACAACCTGCAGTCCCAATGCCAGGCACTTTAATGTGGAATCCTTAACGCTGTAGATGGCAGATGTATAACAGATTCATAGCTGTCCAGGAGGCATTATGGGATCCTATTTTTACCGCATGAGCATAATAGCACCACGGGGGTTTAATGCAATCGTGAGATGAAACCAATTAAATCGTTTCTTCCGCGAGTGCCTGTTCTCGTGGGTTTGCTCAAACGAGTAAAGAGTGCAAAACTTTAATATAATTATGAGGAGTAATTGAATAAAAACACAACAGTAAATCTGGAAAGTTATTCCTTCTGCTTGAGAATTTGTAGTTTTTGGACTGATATTTCAATTGCTTTTAGTCAAAACACTTCACCCACCACTCATACTAAAATTTTGAAAGATTAGTCTCCATCATCTCATCCTCTCCATACTTTTTTGCCCAAAGTAAGAACTTCTGGCCTGTGGATTTATCGCAACGATTCCCATTAAAGATTCGAGGTCCAACTCATGGCGCAAGTGGATTGAGCTTTGAAACCGTTGGTGGTATTGTTGTAATCACTGCTTTCAAAGAGGAGGTTCGATGGTGATTGTGAAACTTGCGTAAAGTTTCTCGCATCGATAATCAGGTTGCCTGCTGGGAGACCTACACAGCCTGCAAATTTGGGGCCTCACATTTGCAAGGCGCTGCTCGTAATTTACATGAACACCACGAATGTACCATCCTCACCTTTTTAACTAGTAGCGGCAGGGGAGATACAAAGAGATTCAATACACACCCCCTCTAAGCCTATGGGTGTGGTATTGAGAGAAGAAATAAAAAGTATAAATCCTTGTTCTTTATGTATTTTTTCTATTTCTCTTCTTTTCTTTCTATTCTTCTTCTTCTTCTATGTCCTTTCTTTTTGTATCTTTTCTATTCAGTGAATCTCTTGAATCTGGCTCAGTTTCAAAAGTAAACGATGGCAGTTACCATTTAGTTAAAAGCTACCATATATATAATAAAGCTTAAAATATTTCTTTGGAATTCATAGACTACCGCTTTTGTTGCTTTTTTAAATTACCTAACAGCCAATGAAAATGAATGATTCAAGAGGTGTGATTGCAAAAAAGTCACTGAACAAAGTGGAAGTTATTTAGTTGTTGATTATCGATTTTTCTCGAAATTACTTGAATTAACAGAACACCACAAGATAAATACTAATATAAACAAAAAGAAAGTCAAGAAAACTACTCGGTGAGCATCTTTAACACGTTATTTCAACCGCAGTTAAAGTAGTCGAGGATGTGCTTTCGTGCAGTTAATGTCTGTGCTAATTTTTTATTATATTTGAATTTGATCTGCACGTCTTTTTGCTGTGTTTTCCTTCGCATGCGCTCCTAGCTTTGAGTTTGAGTTTTGATATGACAATTTTGGAAATAACTTCGATTGATATCCGCCCAAATTCGTTGGATTTTACAAAAAGAAAGAATCAGAATTAACTATCGATCTTTCTCGAAACTGCTGGAAACAACCCGAAGAGTACTATTTTCTTGACTTGATGAATGAACGAATTGATTGGAATTTGGGCTGTGAAACTGATCATAAACTAATTCTTTCTGCGCAGGTTTGTTGTTGGCGGTGGCCGGCGAATAATCGCCTGGATGCGGTACAAGATCAACGTGAAGGTGTGGCTCTTACTCACACGGAGTGACCTGCGTTAAGGAGAAGGACATCGACAGGAATAAGGAGTTCGACGCCTTCATCTCCTTCAGCCACAAAGATCAAGACTTCGTCATTATGGAGTTAATCAAGAGTGCCTTCAACTTGCTACCCAGAGTTGAGGTACGAGAGATTTGAGGACAGATATTTCTGAAGCAAAATAAATTAATCGAAAATTATCCCTATACAATTCGGTCTAGAACAGGTTTGACAATTTGGTTGTAATGTATTTTGGCTGTAATGTAACAATGTAATTTGGAGAAATTTTTTTGTCGATATCTTTGTATGATTCTGCTGTGGAGATTATCATTCCTCGTGTTAAAATTACAATTTAAAATCGAAATATAAATGAAAGTGATTGTAAACGTGTCCGTGTCCAGGATTTGCTGGTGTGTTTCCTTTGCATCCTCCATACTTGTGTTTCTTAATTTTGTAAAAGTGAGCAAGTTGTCCACAAATGCTGTGTTATGATTTGAATAAAATAAAGTTTTTTTTCAACATATTGCCTTTCGTTTGAAAGTTCCATATTGTTTTATTCCATGCAGTGAAAATCTTCTACGAGTTTCCATGTCTAAGCTCGTTTTTTCTCTCTTGCAGTGATCGAAGAGAAGGACCCGGATATCAGGTTGTGCCTTCACTACAAACACTTCCTCCCGGGTGAATTCATCCAAATTAACATCATGAGGGCCGTGGAGGGCTCAAAGAGAACAGTCCTCGTGCTCTCGGTAAGTTCTCTCATCTTACAGCGGACACCACAATTACTTATGTAGTTAGATTCATAGATTGATTGTATCGGTTTTTCTGCTACGAGGCTAATATCTTCTCGGAACACTAATGTACTGTATTTGTGTGTTGTAGGAAAAATTCAAAGATTGAGATTCAAAGGTAGATTTTATATTACATGCTCAACCATGCTAAGAGCGGACAGAAAAAGTTGAAAAATGTGATATCCAAATTCAGGCAGGCCTGCATGGAATGGCCTATAATTTCTGCTATCTTTACTGTCAATTTAATACCCTGCGGGTCCTTCAAAGGGGGATACCATGAATAATATGAAGTATAAAACTCATATTTATCCTGCAAGTAACATACAAAATATGAAAAATTAATTTTCAATTGTCGATTGGATAATGAACAGGGCCATTAATTATGATTGATTATTCCCCATTATTACTCCTCCAAGAAATATTTTTTAAAATAACAAACGAGAATGAAGAACAATAAACTCCTAATCTAAAAATATCTCAGATTAAATATCTTTTAAAAATTAAAAAAGACGTAACGCATGGCAATATGTATAAAATATAAAAAAAAAGAAGCAATGGCCTAAAAAAGTACTTTTCTATTATTTTTTTTTTTTTTTTTTACCAGTAACCAGATTATGATGAAATGAATCCTTGTCCCTCCGATGCTGATAAAACGATGTTCATTTTTTTCAGGAATTTTCTTGAAAGCGAGTGGTGCCTTCTGAGTTCAGCGCGGCCCACATTCAGGCCCTTAAAGATCACGTTCCCCCGCATCATCATCATCATGCTTGCCTGATCTTCGCCCAAGGATGATGAGCTGCCCAAGGAGATCCAGATCTATCTGAAAAACACCACCTACCTCACTTGGGGCGAGAAATACTTCTGGAGCAAGTTGCTCTACATACTTTAGGATTTGACCCATCCAAGAGGCTCCAGTCCCGAGATTGATGGCTGCGGAGGCTTTTCCTCCATCTTCCCGAAACTTAGAAGACCTCTGCTTTGAGAAAAGCACGTCCAGAGGCCCCACTGTTTTTTCTAAATGAGAAGGAAGAGAGGCATTACCTTTTACAGCCACGCTTATGTTATGACAGCCATACCATTTGGCAACTTTTTCCTCATGAGAGCTTGAAAGCTGGCCTCTTAGCCAACATTTCTATTCCATCATAAAGCCCCAGCACTGCATTACCTTTTTTTTTTCCACTGGACCACACTATGCTTTTCATTTGGGATGGACTTCCATGAGCCTTTACCTAAACCAGATTTTTGCCTTCAACTGACGATGTTACCTATCAAGAAATTACCCAGCTTTGACTCCCAGAGGTTTCCACACATTTCACCATACAACCAGCTGTAACCTACCCAGTTCTACAGAAGACCTGGCACTGTAGAACCACAGCCTAATCTTTCCAGGAAACTTTTTATGCATTTTTTGAAGGTACATTCTTTTTTTGAGAAAATTCTGAACAAAGAGCACTCACCCTTTCCACAGAGCAGGCAGAAGCAGCTTTTCCAAGTGAAAGCACCCCATCATGAGCCAAATGCAGGAGTATCAGCTTTGCATTAAGCAGACATAAGCGGCTTCAATATCTAGCAGTTTCAATATTTTAAAAATAAAGTTTTATTTTATTTTTGATACCAAGAAATTTTCAAAAAAAACTGCTCTTCCGCTTTTTGCCAGTTTCACTACTGTTTTGTTTCATGCATACAGGAGGCTGGACTTTTTCTTTGGCACAGTTCCAAGATTTCAAATTTTAAGCGCCATGCAAGGGCTTACTAAATGACTGTAAAATGTTCAAAACCATTTTTGTTCAAAGTTTATCTCTATGTCATTCAAAGTGGTTTTCTGAAGGATCAGACTTGTTTTTTGCACCATGAGAAAGAACATTGGGCGCCTCACTGCAAGGAAATGAAATTTCAAACTTATGATTGCAGTGCTTTGCGATTATTTTACTGAGCTTTGGATTAGGGATTATATTCAGGAGTCACCGACTTTGCAGCATAAGAACTTCTTCTTTGTGCATTACTGTTTTACTTACATTAGTACTTGCAGGCTACTGAATTACAGTCATCCATACTCAGGGTTTTCTTTGAAAAATAACCTGAAGTTTCCAAAAGCCCTTTACAGCTTTTTAGAGACCAAACTCAAATACATTTTAAGAACTGTTTTGACTGACCAATTTTCGCCACTCTTTGATCATTTTCCCATTCTTTGCTGACCTTCGAGCAAACTTTTAATTTGATTAACTTCTTTGCATGCATGTTTTTTATTTTCCAAACTCCAGCCAGCACTCACTTCAGCAGAGGGATTGCTTTGCAGCTGCAAATTTTACTATTTTTAGGACTTTCTGATTTTGCCAGCTCAGCTCGAAGTGATTTGTGGCTTCAAAATCTTTAAAAGAAAAGAAAACTGAACCATTTGGCCAGGCTGAGTACTGGGACTATGGCTGAGGGGAAAAGAAAAAGCCGCACTCAGGTGGCTCTCCACTGAGTTTCGAAGCTCTACTATGGCTGGAAGAACTCAGGAGTGGAACCGAGCAAAAATGTTTTAGGCTGAATTGAAGAACCCCAGACAAGGAGTCTGGGAGGAACATTGAAGGCCTTAACTGAAGGTGAGAAAGAAGCTCAAGCTCACTGCCTGATAAACTTTGTCTCAAACAGGAAATGTAGCTTAAGCTTTCTTTTTATACGGATTTCATTTTACAGGAGGATTTTTTTTCCAGGCACAACCTTTTGAATTCACTTGAGAGCCCTTTGAAGGCTTGGACAGAATTTCACTCCACAGTTTGTAGGGATTGGCATTCAGAGCCCATGAAGCTCTTCCATATCTGTGCAGCTTCAAGACCTGTGCCTTCCCGAGGCCTCCACCGGCTGGGCTGGAGCAGGAAGGAAGCAGGGGAGCCAGGTCAAATGACCAAGCCAGGCCCCCACATGGCAGTCACCTTTGTTGGCCTTTTAAGAATAAGAATTCATTCCACTTTGTTTTTTATTCAGCTTGCTTTGTTATTCTTCTTCTTTTATTATGTTTTTCTTCCTTCTTCTGTTATTTCAAAAACTCATGCCAAACTGAGGCTGAACACACGAGCACATTGGCCAAGAAGTAAATTACTTTTATAAAAAATATTTAGAGGCTTTGCATTTCAGAGGAATGCTTTTAGAGGACTACTTTTGACTAAAAAAAAAAAAAAAATAAGCTCAAAGATCTATGTGCATGACTTCAGCTCTCAGTTGTCCCAGTTTCAGGGCAGACGCTTCCGATCGTTTTACCAGGAGGAAAAGAACAGAAGCTCGGTGCTTACATTTTCCCAGCTTGAGGGAGTTTCCGGTTTTAGCTGAGGTCACTTGCCCAGAGGGAGGCAGTGGAGGGCCAGGAGCAGGATTTCACTCCAGGTGCTTTGTGCCATCTTTGTGCCCAGAGCAAATCCCAGGAGAAGGCGCCTCCAGCACTGGGCGCGAGTCTCCACTTCCCAGCAGAGGAGCAGGAGGCTCATGTATCTACAGCTTTTTGTTTTTCCTCTGAGCATCCACCCTTTTTGCATTTACATTCCACTCCTATTTGGCTCTTTCAGCTGTTTGACAGATTCTTCTAACATGCAGCAATATAGCAAACTTTGTTTTTTTAACTTTTTGATTCTGAGCTCCATTTGATTTCTCAACCTTTTTTTCCTTCAAGGAGCACAAATCACTTTGCAGCATTCCTGATGCATTTCCTGCCTGGCTGTAAAGGAAGCTATGGATTCCCAAATGGCAGCACCACCAACCACAGGCTTTGCTTTAAAGCTGCTGGGAT
>BPLR01005246.1:0-41459 GCA_021605095.1 Caerostris extrusa | reverse complement strand
TGTCTGGAGTCGGATTTTACCGGCTTCGTCTCACGAACAGGATCACCCTCTGGACACTATTCCAGAAATTTTTTGCTCTACCCTTCTTCAGTTGTCTTCTTAACAATAATTTCTTTAAAATCTTCTTAGAAACATTTTTTACAGTAACATAAATAAGTTTTTTATACCACAAACATTTTATAAGTGGTACTTCATATATATATAGCTTGCCGCAAATACATATATTTTTATTTTTGTAAAACCTTTTTTTTTGTTCTAATACAACTGGCAAACACTTGAACAATGCTTCGATGCCTTAAAGCAAGAGCTGCCGACGTTACTCACTTAGCGCTACACAGGAGATGCGTGTAGCTTGAAGATAAGCTACGGACGCGGAGTAACAATATCCTCGCAACGCTCAACAGTAGACCCCGGTCTAACGTTCTGTTAGACCATTTTTTACCACGGTTTAAAGTGGACTCGAACCCTCAAACATCCATGGCACCACCGGTACTCGAATCCGAAACCCGTGGTACCGAGCACCAGAGTGCTGGCCACTCGGCCATTCAGGCCACCACGCTCTATCGTAATTTGTAAAATTCATAAAATTTTATCATAAAACATTATTTATATGCATTTAATATAGCAAAGTATTAAACATTTAATACAAAAACTTAAATTGTGTATTTTTAAATTGTGCATTTTTGTAAAACCAAAATTGTATTCATAATTCCATCTATTGATTAATAGCCTTCTGAAAGTCTGTTACTGAGAGATAACATTTAAATAGGTTTAACATCGCAATGAATGAAAAGTCTCGTTGATAAGACACTTTTCTCAAAATACAGTAATAGACAGAAGTAATCAGCACTCAAGTCTAAAAGGAAAGCAAAATTTTTTTTTTCTACGAAACAAATCCGTTTTTGTTTAGGAAACATCTGTTCGAAATCTTTCTATTCAAACACAGATAAGCCCATTCTCGAGATCTCACTTTTCTATCTTAACAGTAGATAAATTTTGTATCTGCTTTGTTTAAATATCAAGGGCTTTTTAAAAGCATCAGAAGTGGATGCAGAAAAAGGGCTTTCAAGTGCTCAGCAAACAACTCCTCGGTCGAATGAAAAACTAATTCGGGAAGCGATTACAGTGAATCAAGAAATCAAAATCCGTTTTAAAGAGGGAGCGAGATTACGATTAGAAAAACAACAGCCAAAAAATTTAAACAACAACAAATTACATTTTTTAAAAAAAAAAAAAAAAAGTAATTTGATTGGACTTATGAAACCGAAGGAGGCGCTGTACTGTGGCCTGTGTGAAAACGTCACCTGGAACAGATTTGCAGGAGGAGCGAAAAGGAAGGGTTGAAGATGAAGAAAAGAAACAAAATAATCAATAAAGGGTGTAGACATTATTATTACTACCACTACACCACACCACATCACTGTGCTTAGTGGGTGTGAAGAAGTCTGACTAGAATCCGTGACGCTCTACGGTCATAGGAGACCGAGACCTACGGTTTAAAGTGGATTCCAAACCACTACAAACATCCATGGCACCGCCGGGACTCGAACCCAATCCTGTGAAACCGAGCGCTAATTACTCGGCCATCAGGCACCTTGTTGACATTTATTGAAGCATCATCTATACACTCTTTCCAACGTCCGCAGGCTCTTCTACATTTACACTCATGTCCATAAATTAAGGATAATTCAGAATCGCACAGAAATTGAACTCTAAAATAAAAAAATTTCACCTGCAGAATTATCACACACATCTTGAAGAAGAATATGCAAATTACAGGAAACCACCAGATGGCGCGGATAGTACGTCACAATGACGAGTGTAAGAGAGGGGTATATAAGGAATGGTGGCAAAGAAGTAAAATTGTTCACAGGCGCTTTAAAAAGCCTCCAGTGCAATAACCGCACAGTTATGGCACAAAGGAAGCATTTGGATGATTTTTACGTGGTAGAATTATCGGACGACTGGAATGTGGACGCACCCAGCTGGAAGTATCGAGAAACTTGGAATCGCCCAGAGTGTCATCTCCAGGCTTTGGCAACGATTCCAAGATGTGAGTAGATGTTACAGCACAGGTCACCCCCCGAGTTACAACGCCGAATGAGGACCGGTAGTATTTAGCAGTTACTGTCAAAAGAAACAGATGGAGCACAGCATCAGACCTGTCTCGTCAGCTCTCTTCAGCTACCGGTACGACAGTTTCAAGGCAGACAGTGTACAGACGCTTAGGGCACATTGGTCTATATGCTCGTAGGCCTGTCAGATGTGTTCCACTTACTGCAACTCACTGTCGCCTGCGATTAACCTGGAGTAGAGTATGCATTGTGGACACCGCAACAGTGGTCTGGTGTGATGTTTTCCGACGAGTCAGGTTTAGTTGCAGTCTGATTCTCGCCGGACTTTCATATGGAGGCGCCAGGTACCCGTTACCACCAAGAGAACACCATTGAACGACACCGTTAGGGTGGTGCAGGATGGCTCGTTTGGGGGGGAATTATTCTTGGTTCCAGAACTGACCTGCATGTTCAGAGTGTAACGTTGACAGGCCACATCTATCGGGATGTCATTCTGGAACAACATGTACGTTTGTTTCGGAGCGCCATGGGTGCTGAATTTCTGTTTATGGATGACAACGCCCGTCCTCGCCATGCAAACATTGTAGACGAATGCGTTCAATTGGAGGATATCACCCGTATGGATTGGCCAGCATACTCACCGGACTTGAATCAATAGAGCATGTGTGGGATATGCTTGGCCGACGAATTGCAGCCCCCGTCGACCCCCTCCCACCTGTCAACCGGAACTTCGGAGGGCATTGCTTGATTGGTGTAATATTCCCCAAGATCAGATTGATAATTTGATACTCAGCATGCCTAGGCGTTGTAAGGCCTGTATTGCATCGTCCGGGAGACATACTCCATATTAACCATCATATTAACCATCATACTAACCATGTTATACTGTTTTTGTAAATAGGTTATTTTTTGAAATTTGCTCAGGGAGTAAAAATCGCAATTTTTATTAATTATGTCAAACATATAGCATCTTTTTGCTCTTTACCTTTTGTTTAATAAATAGACTTTACAAATAAGTCAAATTTGTTTTGCTTCTGTCTCTTTCTTTGCCTGAACTTCATTATCCTTAATTTATGGACATGAGTGTAAAAAAGCTCCACATCACTGATATACACTGCCCTCTTGAAATCACTGTCCGCAGTTCCTTCTACAGTTTGAACAGACTCCGTATCACTGACATATATTGGCCCTTTTAAAATAAAAGTCCGCAGGCTCTTCTACAATTAGAATAGGCTTCACCTCACTAATATACATTAGTCTCTATGACTCCTACTCTCGAGTCTTGCAGTCGTACAATAGGGGTAGAGCGTCGCATTCGTTGAGCTTTGAACCACAGGCCCTGTACTCACGCTGTCTATCTGCATATTACTTTAGGAATTAATTTATTTATCTTGGGAATCAGGATGATCTATTTCCATCGATGATTCTGATTATCATTCTCTCGAAAACAAAATAGAGTTGAAAAGTGGCTACTTTAATCGCAAACCAAGTAAGTGTTGAGAAGTTTTTCTCAGAACTTATGAAATTTATAAAAATCTTCGTCCAATACAAATCTATAATCCATCTTCGATCCACAATGAAAGAAGATCTTATAGAAACATTTCAATTATTAAGAACAAATAGTGTTTAAATTGCTATACCTTAAATAGAGCATCTTTGTGATTAAAACGTGCCATTTTCTTGATACTCTTGTTATTGGTATTGGTATTTATATAAGATATAAGTATTTTTTGTAAGAAAATTTAGAGTATAAGGATATTTTCTAAATGAATACAAAAACTACACCTTTAATATATGTAAAAAATACGTTATAAAAAAAAAAACTTTTATAAATCTATGAGTTTAATAAAAATGTATTGAAATTAATTTCCCACATTCTTCTAAATCCATTAGTGAAGATCGCAGTTCATAAAATGATAGAAAAGAGTCGGGAGTCAGACATTTTTTGGCCGACTTCCGAAATTTATTATTATTGGACAACATCATACCATTTATTTTCAGTTTTCCAGATAATTTTAATTCAATGAATACCCTATTTCTTTACACGTAACGGCGGAGAACAAAAAACCTATTATGATAACAAATCTAAACCAATCCAAAAGCAATTAGACACGTACCGAAATAGAAATATCTTTTCCGTTCGTGCTTTATTGACAGGTGAACAATTACCGCGCACCTGCCTCCCCGTTGGAGGTGACGATGTCACCTTTGTCACCTTCGATCATCAATACATGGGCCTTTGACGCATCACTGGATACGGAAGTGGTCTACTACACACTCCATTAACAGACACGCGAGGATTTCCTGTAGTAGAACTCTTTGCGCGGTTGATGTTGATTGTTCGTTTCATGGGAAAACAGATCTCGTATACGTTGCTGGAATGTAAGGTGATACAATGACTTAACAAAAATATTATTGCGGCATTTCTGTGCTTTTTGTATTCAAAAGCTATTTCAAAATCAAATTTTACACGATTTCCTATTTCGTGATTAATTTATTGAGCCCTATATATATATATATATATTATTAGTAGAGGGCCCGGCCCTTTGTTTATCCCGAAAAAAAATCCTGGAATCTAAACGCAGTGCCATCTACCAAGTCAGGTGTAAATCCAAACTATCCAGGGATTCACTCAAACACACAAAAATATTTCATCGAAATTGGTCTATCATAGCCGGGCAAAAAAATGCATTGTAGAATATTACGTATCGCGAATCTATTCTCAAGTTCCAATGGAGGTGCATACTCATTTTCATGGATGTCGGTTCAATGGTCTATAAGATGAAATGCTGCAGCATCCTCTGGGGCAAGCAACACTAAAGTGGAGAGCGCGAACCTATTTTCCATACTCGAATACATTACCAATTTTCATAGAGATTGGTTGAACTGTATAGAAGTGGACAGATTGTAGCACCCTCTGGTGGTGACTTACAACAAATGGGATAGCACAAAAACATTCTCCATGTTTTATCAAACACACACAAAAAAGGAGGAGTTCAGTGACAAACACACGTACAGAAGAATTTGTATATATAAAGATATACATGTAAGTAATTTTAAAAGAAAAAAAAAATTGTGGAATTCATTTCTTTATTATAATTAAAATATAATATTATATTAAAAACGTATTGTACAAAAAACATTGTTGTGTAAAAATTGCCAATATCGAACATTAAATTACGCATGCATTTATTAAATGTGGACACAAATTGTGATATCTAACACATTCGTGGCTGGTCACCTGAAGTTGTGTTGATACTGTCCTCCGTAGAAATAGGTTTTCCCCAGAACACAACAAATATGGTTGAAGAATACTAATAAAACATGATTATATAGCATACTGATTACTAAATAATGTTTAACCTTTCTTTTCCTGTCCATTATGCGCACTCGCGTGGTAGGCAATAGAATTAAAATTATCTTTTAAAATGCCCCATTATGCGTTGGCACGTAATGTGGAACCATGAAAAAATTACGAAAATAACTGCAAAATTCATTATTTATTTACGATACTTTATCACTCGCAAATATTTAGTATAAATGAATTATTACAAATTGGTTGCAATGATTTTATTAGTGCAAACCTTGTAAGGAGAATTCTTCATGGCCGTCATAACTAGCATCCCTTGGGTACTCTTCCGAAAACTCAGCCAACAAATTTTGCAACTTTATCATCTGAGGCTTATTAGATTGCCCTTTTTTTTTTTGAAGGGGGCATGAAGGCCTTGTATAATTATCATCTCTATAACTCATATTACAAGACTTTTCTAATAACTAATAAAGCTATACATTCAGAAACCACGTACCTTTATAACTAGCTTCTAGACTTTACTTCACGCCGATACCAGCAGACACACTTAACACATAGTGGCGATTGAAGAGGAGACAAAATTTTTGATACGCAGTTCTTCGTTTCTCGTTCTTACTCAATTCTAACGCGCGACTGGCAAATAAGACATCAGCCACATCACGCACTGGCGCGAGATCGGTAAAAGTGTTAGAAACATGATATAAAATGTTGTTCTGGAATGGAGGCTAGTTTGACCCGATGTCATTCACCACATGAACGTCAGCCATGTAGCAAATTGGATGTTACGAGGGGATAGGGAGGATGGGCTACTAGCATACGGCTACTAAGAGCGCCTACATTTGTCACTCCAATTTCTAAAAGAAAACCTCAAGGGAGGCATCTGGGGGCCTTTCATCAGTCCCTGTCCCTCACTAAAAACAAATATAAGTAGTATATGAATTCTTTTTGCTGACTGCGTCTGATGGCCAATTGGCTGGCGGTCTGGCCTTTGATACCACAGGCTGTCAGGTTCGAATCCTGACGGTGGCAGGGATGTATGTTAATGGTTCGGAATCCCCTTTAAACTGTAGGTCCCGGTCTAATTAGCCTAAAGTGTGCATAGAGCGACAAACCAAACTTTCTGCTGACTAGATTTTGCTCCAACTTCTTGCTTTTAAGCAACAAACTTTATAAATTGCTCTTTTTCTTTTGGGAATTTTAATTTTGTTATTGAATTACAGTACAAAAATAACGCCAACCACGAAAAGACGTCAAATTAGAATAAAACCAAATTGCGTAATTTTTAACGAATATTGATCCAATTTTGAAATTTTTTTCCATTTGATATAGACTTTCTTTGTAGTAGTATTAGAAGTATCCCTGCCAATTTTTGGGAAATTTGGATATAAATTGAGACCTTGCATAGGCACAAGCTTTAGGATCTGGAAATGTGTGTGTGTACATTAAGGAAATTCAGAGTATGCAATTCATTGACAAATCAGACAAAAAATTAGAAGCATACGAGCATCACAGGAATCGAGAACTATCATATCATGAAGCATGTTTAATAATCTTAATTAGCTTTTGCAAAATTTATTTAAATTAAGAAAAAGAATTTGAAGAGAGTCACGAATTTAAATTCACGTCCTCAAGGCTATTTTTAAATTTTATTAAAGACGCTCTATGGCGGGCACGAAATCCATTAGCAAAATTGCCCTTCTAATCAAACTAAACAGTGGACTATTAAAATCTGAACACAAGAAATATTATGCTTTAAAAAAAGTCAAGGTTGCGGTTAACGTTACCATGGATGCCTTTTAGGTTGTTCGAAGTCATTATTAACTTAATTTAATAAGCTTTTCCTTATTCAATATATGCATGCTTGTTTTTCCTATGACAAGCAATGGGAAAATATGACAAAGGATTGAAATTTTTGTTGAACACACTTTTTATTAAAAAGAAATATATATATATATATAATGAATTAATTTTGTGTAAAAAAGACCATTATTTATATTTAGCATTTAAAAATTAGAAAAACAATAAATGTACAATAACATTTATGCTGATGTTCGAATGTCGGCCATTTTGACCTTAGTTGACACTATAAACGCATTTTTTACCACCAATGCCAGGCAAATATTAAAATACAAAGAGCTTAAAGAACAAAACATAAAAAAAGAAAATTTTATCATTTGCCCATAAGTTCTCTCACTTGACATTGACAGTATCGTCCGTAGACACTTTCAGCAGATAAGGCTGGACAAAGGAATAGATGATGAGCATCCATTTCATCCGTAGAATCACAGAGAGGGCAGGAGGGTATTAGAGAAGGCCGATTCTAAATAAGTGTTTGGCAAGACTATCGTGTCCCGTATCTAGGCGGAAGGATGCAACAGCATCACTTCTGGGAGTATCTGGAACATACTGCAAAAAGAGCAAACCAAGGTTTATGATCGTTTCTGCGATTAAGTTCTTGACAGAATGTTGTCTTCATAATTTTACGTATGTGTAATTTTTATGGATTGAAAGGATACAGTTCCACTGGGTAGTTGAAGAATGGATGCGCCCTTTTTGTCAAGACAGTCAGCAACATCATTACCAGGGACTGAACAATAGGATGGAATCCACTGGAAGATAAAGTTATCTACTCGTGCTTTTAGATGGTAAATTAAAAATCGGCATTCAACACTGTAAATGCAAGAATGTAGCAGATTCAGTGTTTCAGGTGCACCATATACTTTCTGTACTACATACACTCATAGCTTGGCATGACCTGTTGAATAGTTCATATATTCGCGAATAAAAGGTACTCGGCTAAAAAACTTGACAAGCGATGCTGCATCGAAAGTCTTCGTGTCTGTGCCTGAGATGTGCATGATAAATCTGTAGAACGGAATGTCTTTTAATTGGGCCCGAGAGGCTCTTCCAACAGTAAGAGAGATGGGCGCGAATGCCTTAGATTCCACTACAGAAATATAAAGGGTCATCTCAACTCTGACCACAGTGAACTGGCGTGATGCAGTAGTAGAACATGCCATGTGAGCGGAGATCGCACAACTCTAAGCGGCGCTGTTGTGCACTCGCTACCAGGACGCAAGTTCTGCTTAATTCGCGTCGGATGGAAAACTTAAAGTGCTTTCGTATAACTTTCGACACATGAACACCGCCAGACAGGAGAATAGATCACTTTTTGAATACCTTTCAAGAGAAACCTTACATCAATCAAGCTTTTTACCTTGGCATTCCAAATTTCTTAATAAACCCCTATTTTAGCACCCGGACTGGAACCATTAGTAACGCCGGAACCCTTTGTTCAAAAGTAAAATTCACCTTGATCAGATATCGCGTTGACAATTTCTGATTAGCACGCAAGAAGGGGAATAGCTGAAATTAAATAATGTAGAATTTTAAACCTTCGGCGCTTTTTTTAAAATAAATTCTTAGAACTGTAACTACTTTCGCATGTTATGATAAAATTTAAAAACTGATATATATTACCATGACTGATATATGTTGCATAATGTACTTTTACAAAAAATTTATAAATTTGAAGTCAAGCTACAAATAAATTTTTTATAAAAAATAAATTGTATTTTTGATAAGGTAAACAACTAACTAAGTAATTAAAATTAATTAATAAATGAACAATTGTTATTCATCTTTCTACTATTCTTTGGCAACAAAAGAAATCGTCAAATTTCTTTATCTCTAAACTGATATTTGTCCAATTTGTGTTTGAAAATTAAATTCCATCCTGATAACTTGTATGACAAATTTTTTAAATTATATTAAAGGAATTTTTTCCCCTATTATTTCGCTTTTTTTTATTTAAATTGTACTAAGATTATCGTCAAGTTTTCGAAGGTCGTCGTATAAGTAGTTAAAGATGTAAATTTCTTCAGAAGTACAAACATCTTTGTCGCAAACCAGTGACATTCAAACATCAGTCAATTCCTGGCAAGGAAGTCTATGAAACCATCAGAAAGTTAAAGCCAGGTAAAGCTCCTGATCTAACTCCTCTTAAATTCATTTTTATTATCACTCATATTTTTAATTTCTTTCTTAAAACCAGTTATTTTCTCATTTCCTGCAAAACTTCCATATTCCGAAATCAAACTCAATTTGGCTTATCCTCATAATTCCTTTCCAATCTCACTATTCAGTAGTTTGAGCAAAATATTCGAGATGTGCGATACTTAAATTCCTGAATCAGCATTGTTCTCATAATTTCGAACAATTTGAGTCGAATAATTTGGTTTCAGAAGGCAACTTAGTACCTATCCACCAACTTCCACGATGGATAAAGCTGATTCACGAAGGCTTTAACGATCGCAAATCTACAGAAATATTATTTAGATACGTAGCTAAAGCCTTTGATAAAATTTGGCATAATAGCTTATTAATTAAGTTCATACGGCTTAATTTCTCGACCTAACTTCTCAAAATTCTCAACTTCAATCTGGATTCGTAAATCTCAACTTCAGTAGGGAGCTACTTCTTCAACCAGACCAATCACTAACGGAGTTCCGCAAGGTTCCCTCCTTGCGCCAGCCGCTTCAACGTTTATATAAATGGTTTATTAAAAAGATAAATTACTGCTCACGGCAGAGGACACTGTAATTTGTAGCACAGGACAAATGTCCTCAATATGTTGCTGCATAATTGCAAAATTAAGGTTTTAATATAGAAAATTGACTCAATACTTGGGAAAATTAAAATCAACGCATCTAAATCTGCTTCTCTATAAATTCGAAATCGTACCTCTCCTCCGTTAGGGAATATCACCCTTTTAGGCTAATTTGTCCTTGGGTTATTATCTAAGGTTATAATTAGACCCGAAATTGTCTTTTTTAATGCCTGTATAAAAATACCATAGATAAAGCAAATGGGGCGAAAGTTAAATTCGACATCCTATTATTCTCATACATGCAAGCTAGTAATCAAGCCGAAGATTCTGCTCTACATATCTATTATTAGGCAATTCTTCTCTATGTGACTTCTACATGAGCCTCAACTTCTATTACAAATCTTAAAAAGACAAGTTTTCTGAACAAACACCTTATATGATCACTGACTTCACCACATTCACAGAGAAAGACCTCAATATTGAACCTATTCCAAATCATATAAGCAGAATTTTAAAAACGTTTTTTTTTTTTTTTTTTTTTTTTTTTTTTTTTTTTTTTGATAAATACCTTCAGATTAGCAATGAGCTAATTGTCAGCTCCATAATTACCATCCTGGTATCACAAGCTCACAAAAGCGCCCTTGGCCTATCTAGGATGCATGCTTCGAGTGGTTTTCTTTAATAGAAGAGACACCGATGTGGTGTCTCGGAATGAATACCACTATCTTATTTACATTATCATAGTTTATATTGCGCATATCTGAGGTTCAGATTTCGGCCTTAAATTCGTCTCGTGTTAACTGCTGAACCGGAGCAATGGTTAGAAGGACGTCTTCTCGGGTAAAAGGCAAGGGCAAGTAACCCTTGACGTTGCAAATGTTCGCCACTGTTACGGTGTGCAACCTAATTTTATTGCATGCCAACTAGTGAACCATAGGTATGTTTTTATTATAATTTACTCCTTTTAGTCATAAAAAGGATAGACTAAATTAACTGTAACAAATTTTTAAATTTTTCTTTTAAAAGTTCAATTCCTTAAATTTTTTTTTTTATTTTCACCTTACCAGCTTTTAAAATTTTTATTTCTATGCAATTTTTATTTTAATAATCAACAAACATTAATTATACAGCCTCACAAATTAAGTATTTAAATATTAATTTTGAGGAGAAGGTTAAGTCTCAATGGAACTCCGTAATCGGTACGTTCAATTACAGAACCATTGTTGACCGTTTAGTGCAATACTTCAACAATTTATTGAGGGAGTCTATCATAATAAGAAAGTACCAAAAAATTTACTAATTTTCAGATTCTTTATTCCTTTTTGAAATAAAAATCTTTCAACGCATTGCCCTCTTTTTGTTTTCCAGATCTATTTTCTATCATAATAATAAACTAAAGCACCTTAATTAAATAAAAGATTGAAAATAACTCATAGTAAGTGTTGCTTAATCTAAAAGGAGCTTCATGGAAAAAATATCCTTCTTGTCAGAAGTATTTGATGTAATAAAAACATTTTGAGGTTGCATTAAAACGTAAAGCAGTATAACCTATTGTTTAACTATGTTTTTTCTAATGCAGCTGGCAAACACTAAGACAGTTGTCTTGGATGCCTTAAGGCAAGCTCTCCACGGACGTTACTCACTTTGCAATACCCAGGGGCGCGTGTGACTTGAAGATAAGCCACGGACGCGGAGTAACAATGCCCCCACAACGCTCTACGGTCATATTAGACCGGGACATATAGTTTAAAGTGGATTCTGTACCACTACAAACATCCATGCCACCGCCGGGACTCGAACCCGAAACCTGTGGTACCGAGCGATAGCCATTCAGGCTCTTGTTTAATTATGTATCTGGGGTTATTTTCGATGTCATATTTGCAAATGCCTTTATTAGGTTTATTCCATAGAATTTTAGTCCATTCAGTTTCCAAATAATTTATTTTATACTTTTACTTTATTTATCTATACTTTCTTCATCATTTTTTTCCCCTATTGATCGATGTTCTTGTATGTTATTTATTAACTAATATCTAAGATAAAATTAAGATATTTTTCTTGGCAACAGGGTTTCCCGGTAGTAAACAAACAAAAGTGCTTTTCGAACTTACTATGATATGATTATTTTAATACTGAAGGAAATTGTCGCAGATTAATCGTTTACTATTTTATTTGATTTATAATAAATCTTTAGTTTTTTAAAATCATTCGTTTTTTAATTTTATGAACAACAATTATTCTTCATTTAATTAAATATGTCTTCTCGAGTAGTTAGCAAGTATGTTTATTTCATTTAAAGACTTTATTCCTATTTATTCTATGCATATTTTTTCTTGCAAAAAATTATTAGTTATTATATTATTAAAAATAATAAATATACTATATATATATTACCGCTTTTTTTATTATAAGGATTCAAATAGGAGAAAAAGAAAACTGCAGAAGTGTCAATATTTTCTTGGCCCTTGAATATTCTATATAATATAAATTGATATTTAATCACAAATTAGTTATCTGATTCTCTATTATACAACTGTGCACTTTCTTGTAAACTTTTTACTATTATAGGATTAAAATTGTTAAAGTAATCAATTTATATAATTCTCTTATAATAATTAAAAATTGATTATGTAAGTTATTTGTATTATTGGTTAACTTTATATAACATAATTGATTGAATTCACTAGAAACATTTTTGTAGATAAAAATATACATTCAACAATAACAAAAAATTTTGTAAATTTGATTTTTGTAAAAGATTTTCCTTTTCTTTTCTGCAATTATTCATCCATTTCAAAAAGTTGATTCATCATAGAAAAATTACTATAGCATTGAAAAACTAAGTATAAAGGTACACAAATCCATCATTTTATAAAATACAAAAAAGTTCTTGAATTGATCACCTATCAAGTTGACCAATTTAAAAAAAAAAAAATCTTTAATAAATCATTAAATATTAAAAAGTTACTAAAACTTTTAGTACTTAGGTAATAACTGCATGCATGCTAGCGATTAATCGTTGTCATTGCCATAGCAGCTTATCAACCAAGTTCATTGCAGAAAATGTTAAGACAAATGATCAATCATTAATATCAGAATGTGCTGAGGTTATTACCAGCAATCATTTGCTGGCATGTGATTACCATAAGTAGCAAATGTTTTTGTGAAAAATTCTAACTATGGCATTTTATTTTACTCGACAAAAATTTAGTTCAAATTTAATCATGCTTTATATTTCCAAAAGTAAACTAATCAAAGAGTGTATTTTCCTTCAAAAAATTTATCCTAAGTTCAAATTTATATATAAGCTGAAAGATTGGGGGAAAAAATGATTTTGGTATAAATTGGACATTAATTCTAGTACAAAAAGCTTTGAAAGTAATGATAATATGCATTCAGATATTCTAAGGAGTGAAAGTGAATTTGGCAAACAATTCAGAAAATCAGATTCTGACATAGACTTTGAAGGACTTAACTGACTTTTCTTTAATGTTTTTGCATAAAGATTGCATTCAAAACACCTAAAAAATAAATAAAAATATTAAAAGTAATTATCAGTTTCCATTGCTTAAGGTTTATAATTATTTAGGTTAATAAACGTAATGTACATTTTGGTAATTTAATGATCTAGGATAATTCATAATTAATGATTTAGGTATAATATTAATAAAAAACATATTAATTAAAATCATTAATTACTAAAATATTTACATTTTTGTATGCTGTATTATTATTTCTTACCAAATTAACTTTAATGAATTACCAATTTCTTAACTTTAATTATCCAATACGGGCAAATTTGATATATTTTTTTTTTTTAAAATTTTGCAGTATTTTTTTAAATAGTTCTGTTATTTTGGTTGGTTTGGGAATTCAGTTTAAAGCTCAATAAGTATTCTAAGATTAATGTTACTGTGTTTATATTGAAAATGAGCAGGGCAAATCAGTAGTTAAGATACTTCCTATGGCTAGAAGTGAACCTTTCCAAATGCTATCTCTGAAAGAGTTTATTCTAAATGACAGTGGCATCAAAGATCAATGTTGATTTTTCAATGTGTTCTATGTTAATTGTTTTCAAACACAGGAAAGTTCTTAGGCCTATGTTTATAAACATTAAAGCACCGAAATCAATGCAATGTAAATGATATACCAGGTTTCAAAACATTTTTTATTTTAATCCTACAAAGATATGTGATATATGAAAAAGATGCATTCACTTTCCAAGTTTTAAATGTTCAATGTGTGTGCCGTTGATTACACAGCTAAACTGTTTACCGATTTTTGTGCCATGTGATTTCTTCATGTTGGGTTATGTGAAGGACAGAGTTTAGGTACCCTAATGCCAACAACATTGCAAAAACAATAAGGATGCATCATTACTACTGTGATGAATATTAATGGAAATATGCTATATATAGAACAGAGCTGCTTTGAAGGTTTTCAATGTAACCCCTTTTGGACAATGACCAACGGGAAGACCGAAAAAGAGATGGGTCGACTGTTTAAACTCTGATTTTAATGTTATTAAGATCAAAAACTGGAGGTTCACGGCCAAAGGGGAGAACAGCCTGGCTGGATCTTTTTAAGAAGGCCATGGCCCACAATGGGCTGTCGAGCCAGTTATGATGATAATGATGCTATAGAACATATATAACAAACTAGATTACCATTTGAAAATATGACCAACATCCTACCCATTAAAAATTTGCTGTACATATCTGAATTTTGTTGAATATATGCATCTTTTCATCGTCACCCAACCTTGTAAGTTATACTTAAAGAAAAGTTTTTTTGAAATCTGATGAATTATTTATACTAACTATAAAATAAATAGCTAAAAAATGTCCAAAAAATATCTATTATTGAAATAATAATTTAACCCTTTGCAGAAATTTATAGTCTTGAGAATTCTTGAAATGTTATGTGTTTAGTCAACTTAATATAAAAATTAATTTATTTTAACAAAGATCATAGCTAAATAAATTACAGTAAATTAAAAATTTTATTTGATAATTGGCGATTAATTTATTATCAAAACCCATACAAGTTCTTCAGTTTGATTTTTATAAGTAAGAATTTATTTAATTATTTCAGTAGGTTTCTGAATGTTTATTTTATTTTATGAAGTAACAACTATTGTATTAAACTAGTAAGAATGAATTAATTTTCTGAATTCTGATTGAATTATTATATTTGCCTAATTGTTTTTAAGTATTTAAAAAATTTTATGATTACAAATTTTCTTTTCTAAAGCTATTCCTTTATTTTCAACAAAATACTATTAATTGATTACAAATTTTTATAAATTTTAATTTCACTTGTAATACAATATTAGTTTTCATCTTAATTTTTAGCAACATTTCATATCTTATACAACAGCTGAGACACAATTCAAACAGAGCAAGCATAGTTAAAATCGGACGCGAAAAATACTGTCGAATGTATCTTACAACTCTGGTTAATCCTGATGGATCTTCTATCACAATTAGGTATCATGAACCAAGAAGAATTATTAAGGTAAACAACTAAATTTTTATTATATAACATCTGAAGTCTGTTAATTTTATTGCAACTATGATTTCTATGGATTTAGATTTCTGTACAATTGTTTTTGTATCATTTAAGTTCTTCTGAAAAACTAATTTTTAAATGTGTCATTTTAAAATTAAATGATTATATTAAAATGTAAATTATTTAATGATAAAAATATTTATGTAATAGAAGTCAATAAATTTCTTCTCCCATACATTTCTGTACATTGCAAAATCCTTTTCAGAAATTCTGCAAAAACCAAAAGTTTTATGTGTTTGTAGAGCTTTAATTTATGTATTGGCAAACATAGAAAGAGTTCATCTTAAGTAAAAATAAAATTTTTATTTTTTATACTTAATATGTGAGTATATAAATATATTTGTATTTTAATAGTTTAGATTTAAAATATGATGAAGTAATTTTTAACTTGTTGTAGTGTCCTTTTTAATAATAATGCAACTTATTTTCTATGTCATATATCTTATATTGTCATATATAATGCTTATCAATTTTTTTTTCATACTGATTTAAATAACAGATTTTAAAAATATGAATTTTGATGAAAAGGCATTTGATATGCTGCAAAAGCTAATATTAAAAGATTCAAATATCCTAAAAGAATTCAAAAGTACAATTTCATTACAGTTGCCAATGGATGTCAGCCAATTAACACCTGAAGAACTTCAAAAACATCTTAACAGAAGGAAAGAAGAAGAAAAAGTTGTTGTTGAAGAAATAATAGATGATGGCTTTGATGTTAATCGCTATAGTTATTTATGGAAGAAAAACCCAGAAGATAAATAATTAGCATGTAATTCAATAATTTATTTCGTTATAGATAACATCTACATTTCATAATGTAATTTGCTTTCAATTTTTCAAATAAACTTTTAGATCTTTTTGTTAAACAACTGAAATTGATGTATTTCATCACGCATTTGTAAAATAACAATTATGTTTCAAAACTATCAGACAAATTTATAAATTCTTTAGCGATGTTATTAATTTTAAAAGTACTTTTTTTCTCCATTTCACATAAAATGCATCAGGAATTTCAAGTTAACAGACACAACCACTAAATAAATACCATTTTATCAAATGAAATTTTTTTTTTACAAATAACTAAGTAACCTTTGTCTTTTTATATATGGATATCAATAATCAATCTTTTCATTGTACAAGGGGTCCAATGTTCCATTTTATGTCATAAACAGCCCATTGAAATGCAATGAAAGGACAATATTTAGCGATAAATGCTTTGCATGTGCATGTTATACAAGAGAAAACAAATATTATGAATTTGTAAATTTTGATTTATGCAGTACATACATAAAAGAAATAATTTGGATTTAATTTTTAATAATGTTTCAGAAAAATTGTAATTTTTGGTTGAAATTCTTTTCTTCCCAATACTATATAATAGTATTGTTTTTCTGTAACATAAAAAATCTTTAGTTTCATATTAAACCTGTCTTTCATAAGTCAGCTAAATAAAATATTCTCTGATTAATCTGTTAAAATTTCTCATGAATACTTTTACTCTCTAGTAATGTTTTTTTTTTTTTTTTTCAAAATATATAATCTAGCAGGAGCCACCATTGTAAAGAAATTACTATTTAATCCTTAACTAAACAAAATATACAAGTTTTTAAATTTATGGGAATGTCTTCTCTAGACATTTGAAAAACCAGAATTAATAAATCAGTATTATTCATAAGACGATGCCACATTATTGATGTATACTTTCTGAAATACAGATAAAATTCTCAAAATTACAGAAAATAGAATATTTAAATTTTAAATGTTCCAATGTATTCACTTGTGGAAAATAATAATAAATCACTATGATTTTGTCTGATATTTAAAAAGCACGTAAAATTTGTTTCATATCCATATTTTTCTAATTAAAAAAATTTGATTTATCAATTTTATTTCTTGAATAAATAATGAGATATTTTTTAAAAAATTTTTCTTTATTCTGGATTAAGAGTTTTTTACAGCCATCTGCAGCGCTCCTTCTTTTGTTTTATTACCACCAGTAAATCCACTTATGTGAACAAATACACAGCCCTCAATTCCACTTTGTTTACTCAATTCTTCTTCTCGAAGACCACACCACTCCTTTTGCAAGGATAATCTGCAATAATAATAATAATTTAGTACATGATATCTTATATATTTCCTTTACTTAAGAAATGCATAATTGGGTATAATTTTGATTATGTTTACTGAATGAATATTGAGGTAAACTGAATGTAAACAGAGGGTAGAAATAGTGATTCACATTTACAAATTTTTTCATATGAAAGTATTATTTCAGTGATAATTTATTAATAAAAAAATGAATAATATCATTTATCTTAGGCTTCATGTAAACATTTATCAATTTTATAATGCATAGACCAATACATAAATTATTTCAATAAAGGAGATAAAGAAAAAATATATAAAAAGAAATTATTTAACATTAAGAATGGGACGTATTTCAAAGATTAGCAAGAACCCTCTAAGGCAAGGGTAGCCATTGAATATTTTTCAGGAAATAAAGATTACTTGCTGAAAGACTAGAGGAAATAATAAAAGAAAATGAAGATTACATGGTGAAAGATTATTTCTTATATTTGTTAAAACAAATTTTTAGGGATATGAACTTCATACAATTTGTCATTTTATACCCTGTTATCTATAAGAAAGGACTTACGAGTCAAAACGCAGCATTTAAAGGGAAGGGGATAAGAATTTTTTTATCCGTGGATTTTGTTGTTTTCAGATCTGGAGATTGTTAGAAAACTAATTGCTGAGAAATAATAACGCATTCCAGAGTACAAATCTTAATAGATGATCAAATGAGAATTATTGGATTTTCGAAAGTAGAAAATTATTCAGCAAGTTTGAAAGAGTGCATACAATGTGCCTACATTTACTAATGTACTTTTTCAGACTGAATCTTCTCCTAAACCTGAGGACATGAGTGACATTTGAGATTTGAGATACCTGGGGTTGAAGGAAGGTAAAATGATAGGCAGCATTATATACCTTTGCAGTCTTTAGAGTTATCAAAATCATTTGTGTACATTGAATCACTTAGAAATGACAACTTTTGCTATTTATCAGACACTTTTCTAAATCCCTGATAAGGTTTATTGCTTGTAGAGGGCATCCTTTGATAATTTAGTAAAATAATGGGAATAACTTTATAGATACTTCAAATGCTCTCACATGGATTATACCAACTTATTGATTGAAGTTAATTTGAAGGTTGTATTTTAGAAATTCCACTAGCTTCACCCTGATGGAGTAGTTGGTGAGAAAGATAGGTAAGGATGGAGAAAAGACACACACACACAAACTTAAAGTTCTTGGACAAGCATTTCTACAATATAAAAAATTTAAACACAATGCTAACATAAATGCAGATCACTGATTCAATTAACTGAGGGTATAAGTGACTTAGTTGCTTTGATATCCAATGTTTTGACACAAATTTAAAGACAATGGTATTCAGATATTGACAATATTCATGAAGTTATCTTCCGAAGAGAGATTTTTATAGGCTTTTGAAGGGATGTATGACAAAATATTTCAGGTTTGATTACCGACAGTTACAGAATTGATAAAAAGAGTAAAAATGGACTTGTGATTTTCATTAGAGATATAGTGTTGGTTGAAGTGAAATCAAAAAAATGCTTGTCACTACTATGATCTCTTATTAGAATAACTGAAATATATTCAGGGAAAATAATCATATAAGAGTTGAAGAAAGAAAAAGCTGACAACAAATGTTCTATTCTATATTGGTATACGTTGGAGTTGACTGACAGTGAGGAACTATCTTTCCAGACAAAATATTATCAGTAGCTGAAATTCGTAAAGTAAGTTCAAAGTCAAACAATAAACCAAAAACATTTATTGTTTGAAAAATCTAGGGAGAAATATGAGGATGATGCAGTCTTTTAACTAGACTCATCGTGAACATGCAATTAGACAACCTAACAAACTAGACATGTGACTTGATGACAAAGCTACGCAATTGTATTATTTAAAAGAGCTTGAAATCTAAAATTACTTTGTAGCTTAAATCATTTTTCATCAATAATTAAAATTTTGCTAGGATATTAGTAAATTATATATCAGTTTTACTTTATTAATAACGAAAATTTCATATTAGAAAAAAAAAAAATCAATCTTACCTATTTTCAAATGAGAAAGGTGATTTAGAAACACACTGCACCCTCCATTGACTACCTGTGATATCAGGATATAAAGCAAATTTAATAGGTTTCTCTACTTTTAGAGACTCTTCCAATTCAAAGAGATGCTCTTTCAAGGACAACCTCCATTAGTAAATTCAATTATTTCTCCACTGGGATGGATCTATTTGTAACAATTTCTTTACTTTAGTAATAATACAAAATAAAAAATGAACTTTAATATCAGAAATATAATTAAATACCTAGTATCACATTGACAATAATATTAAAAAATTTCCACGTCACAAAAATAAAAAATTGCAATTTTTTTCTTACTCACAAATTAGCATTTCAAAAATTTAAGGGAAAAAAGTGAGTTTTATAAAGTGCATTTTGTCCAAAATTTTTACTTGTATACATAAAATATTTCAATTAAATAAAATACAGATATAATCTCAATTAAAATTTATTTACTTGTATATATAAAAATATTTCACGAAATAAAATACAGATCTAATTTCATAGAAATTTTTTTTATTGAACTCAAGGCACAGAAAAAGCATAATCAATCAATACTTTAAATACAGACCAGTAATGTAGAATAACAGTACCAAGTTAATACATATTTCAAGGATTATAAATATTCTAACTTTTTAAATTAAAAAATACAAACAATTAAATTAATTTAAAATATTTTTAATTTCATAATTAATTCTAATTTATTTTTAAATTCACAATTGACACATAATTAGCATTACAACTTCTATACAAAATATATATTATTTTGATTAGATATTAAACATATTCTTGGATTTTAATTGGTTAATCTTCATTCTCATCATAAATACTTTTTAACTGTTTCAAATATCATGTTTTTAAAGGTTTTAAAATTTCTTTCTTCTTTTTTAACCTTTAACATTCTTTTGCTACATACAGTAACGTCTCTTAAATCTGGAACAATTTTGCCAGATTAAGGAAAATACCAAAGATAAAACACTCTACAAGAAAATGTAAATGAATAAAACATATACATATTTATTGTGCTTATGACAGATGTCTGAAAACTGACAATTGCTACAAACACAGGGTAAAAATGTGAGCAGCACAATGTTGCCATCTATCAGCTAACACCAGAACCCATGCGAAAGCAAAGGCACGAGGTGTCAAATTATAGAATGTGCTTAGTTATCAAATGCCAGATCATAGGGAGGTTACTGAACTAATATTTTTTAACTTGCCAAACTGAGTATGTAAAACTTATTTGCTATAAAATGCTTAACACTAAACTTTTGATGCAGCAATAGAGCATATATGGGAAACTACTTTTCATAAATGAAGAAATTAAAAATGTTACATGTAATAAATTTTTCTTAAATATTACAAAATAATATTTGTGAGATAATGCTTATTTTAAAATATCTTTTCATCTTATAACTGACATATAAAAAGAAGCTTCATATTCGAAATGGAATAATTTGTAAACTAATTATATATATCATATTTATATTTTATAAAGAAATGTATTATGATAACATTTTTGTAAGAAATACTTATTATTTTAGAATTTTTTTTTTTTTGCTTTTCTTTTGATTTTTCTCTCTTAAATTTCTATTAGTATTTTACTGTCATATAAATATGTTATCATTGAAAATATTAAAAATTAGCAGAACAAATGTCTTGAATAGTAAAACATCATTCCAACAATGTTATCTTAAAGGATGAGCTTAAATGCTCAGTTTAACATCTTGTTCTAAAATTTTTATCAAGATTCTTATTTTTTTTCCCCTTAATTAGTCTGTTCTAATATGCAGATTAAATAAAAGTTCTATAAAAAGTACTACAGAATATTATACTTATCAAACTCCAGAAAAGCCAAATCATATGAACAAATACATTATATAATATTAATTTATTGAATGATCATAAAATTTTGTGCATAAACTAAATTGGTAAAAAGAAATTGCTTGATTTAAGATATTTTATCCTATGACAAAAGTAAAACTGAATAACCCAATAATTAATGATATTATCATCTGATATTTCATCTATGAATGTACTACATAAATTATATGAATGTACTAGATATTTATATAAAAAATATTTTTTAAATAAATAAAAATAAAAAAATCTTACTGAAAATCGGTTTTCGATACATGATTTGACAATTTCTCTAGCAGGTAACCATATTTTACCATAAAAATAAATTCTATCTAAGAATTCTTGTTCTACAAGTTCACAAGCTTTTTTGAAGCCTTTAGTCTGAAAATGCAAAATATGAAATTTACAAATTACACACTTATGACTCACTATTAAAGATATGATGGACTTAAATAACCATAATAAACAATAATTTTACAGTTTAATAATGAGAAAAAGAGTGTAGGTCTTAAAAAATATTAAATTAGTATATCTTTTAATATTTATTATTAATTTTTAAATATCATAAAGTTTTTAAATCATTTGGAGTTTTTTTTTTTCCCATTATTTTATAACATTTGTCAATATGATGGATAATTAATATATTAATAAATAAAAAATAAAAATGTATAGTAAACTGTTTCAGAAACAGAATAAACATAAATATATAATAGCCAGGTTAACATAATGAAAATCATAAAATATAAATATGGACAATTAAAAAAATATATACGAAACCCTGCATATTATACAGAATTTTTGTACATAATAAGCAAATAGCTAATAATTGTTTTTTTTAAATGAGAAATCTTGTGAAATGTTAAAAAATATACATATTATTATTATTATTAATACTAAGTTCAAGGAATAAGCATGCAAGATGATTAAATGTTAAAAAAAATTTTTTTTTTTTAATAAGTCGAGTATCAAAAAGCAGTGTTGTTTAAAAAATGGAAAATATTTACTATACATAGAACTTTTATTATGATTGATGAAATGAAAAGTCAAACATTAGAAAAAAACAATCAAATAATTATTATTACTAGAAACTAAAAAAAAAAAAACAAAGATAATTCGTAACATAAATAAGATAAAATAAATTATCAAAAAAAAAAAAAAAAAATGTTCATGCATAAATATGTATATACATTTTATTAATATTTAGTTTAGAATGATTATGTACATGAATGTAAATAAAGGAACTAATTTATATTTAAAAAATTAACATATGAAATATAATAAAAATTCACTTTTTAAATAAAAAATTCTAAAACAAAGTATCATACTTCATCAGGATTTGATTCATTCCAAGCAGGATTTAGATGTTTCACCCGAGCACTTAAATGTGTGTGCAGTTTATATCTGCAAATTAAAAGCTTTATAGACGGAATGTGGTACTTTTTAAATAAATAAGTTAGCATACTGTTATTTACAAACTGTCAAGAACAAAATATTTAATTGCTCTACTATCTATTAAACATATAGATTTAAAAATATAAAAATTTTATTTTAGTGAATGATTGGTAGTTAAGTTATATTAAAAACAGAAAAATGAAATTTAAGAAAAGTTATTAACAAAATAGTCTTAAATTAGAATGACTTTAACATCACTAATGTGATGTATTCCATAATAATAGATTTCAAATACAAAATATTCAATTTATAAAAAAAATTTCTTTTAATAAAGTAACTTACTTAGGCTCAATACCATCACAGGGATCTACGCCATTATCAATGGCATCAATTTCTTGAACAAAATTTTCGTAAACTTTATTGTATAAAACTTTAACTTCTTCAGAGTCAACTGGCAAATTTAAAATGTTCGATATTATTTCATGTCCAAAATGAAAGTAAACTAATCCAGCACTGCTGAGTTTAATTGTCCAAGGATAATCTTGATTCAAAGAATTCATAGTATGATTAAAGGACCTAAAAATTCATAGTAGTCAGAATAAAAATAATAATGAAAAACATTTATAGAAACAAACTTCAAGAAGGAATTAAAAATTACCTCTGATGATGATCATAACGATGAGAACTAGGTTCATAAACAGCCCCTACATCCACAACAATATCGCAGTCATTTAGAACATCCATATTTCTGGATCTAATTTTAAAGTTGAATGAATGAAATATGTTATAGAAAATAAATTTCTATATTAAATAAATTTGTAAAAATAAAAATAAAAAGATTTTGCATATATGCATATTAAGATGCTTATAAAAGTAAGATGACTTTTCACATGTATTTAAGATTGTGCTAATATTTGTTTATGTTAAGAATTTTTTTTTAAACACAAGTTTTATTGGTTTAAAAATTTTAACCCCTTTTTTAAATAAAATAAGTTTTCTGTAATTTTAAAAATGACATGTTTTTGTTTTTATAAATCTTTTTTTTTTCTGTTGGAAAAAAAAAAAAAAAAAAAGACAATGGCAAAAAAAACTATATATCAAGTTTAATTCTTATTTAAGATGGTTTAAGTAAAGAAATGAAAAAAAAAAATCTCTTTAAGTTTATAAAACTAAACCTTTTATAAACATCATAATGTTTTCAGTTAGCAATTTCAACTAAAATGTATCATGATGAAAACTGGAATGTTTTTTAACAATTTTTTTCCCCCATGAGGTTAATAAGCAAAAAAGACAACATATAATAAAAAATTATGAATCACCATACGTTTCTTAATAACTGAAAAATCAATTTTTGACTAAAATTTTAATTCTTTAAAATCTCTTAACTAATTTTAATAGCAAGACAAAATTTTATACTAGATTAAGTGTATTTTTAGATTTTAATTCTTAATGCATTTCTTAAAAAGATTTTGAAGCTTTAAAATTACCTCACAATTTCTGCATTTTTATATTCAGGCTTTGCATGCTTTAACATAGAGCATGCAAGAACTTCATCACAATGAAATGTACCATTATGTGTTCCAATCTTTACTTTAGGTCCCATTTTCAATAAAGTTTCTAAAAATATACATTATTCATGAATTTAACCAAAATATCCATTTATATGGATTTTAATAAGACATATTACTAAAATTATATAGCACAAAAAAAAGAAAAGTTGCAAATGAGATTAAATGTGAAAATTAATGAAAGCCAATCCAATGAGAAAATTAACAAATATATTTTGAAAAAGAAAACAAGGCAATATTGATATTGAGAACACAAATAATATTGCTTCAAATTCAATTTATAAATATCTTATGATATTCTAACTTTTATTCATAAACTATAAAAAATAGGTTGGAATGATCTACTCTATTAATCAAAAAATTAATATAATCCAAGATAAAAAAACAGTTATTAATTTCAATCTTAAAATATACAAAAATGTATTTGGTTAATAGAATTTAAACAGTGTAGCATTGGTAAAATAGATATAATAATGTTTTTAAACTAATGCAAAAAATACTAACATTCAACAAAACATAATATTTCTCTTTACATAAGAGATTTTGTAATTTCAGTTTAATACATTTTAAGAAGTATATGTTTAAAAAAATTAAGCATAATTTATAACAAAATATTTTTTTTAGTGAAAGAATTAAAAGATGATGAATGATTTTTTTGAGGAAAAATTGTAACATTAGATTTTAAGTAGTAAATAAGTTTAAACATTTGCATTTATTATTTTTACTTTAATGACTGCAAATGGAATTTTCTCTTAAAACACAATTTTGTACTTAAATTTTAAATATTATTAATGAACTTTAAAAATTGCTATTAAAATATGTATAATATATATATTTTTAGTAAATGAAAGTCAAAGGCAGGAGAAATCTTCTAAATTTAAAAAATTATTAAAAAAAATAAATACAAGAACTAAAAAAATTGAAAGTACACTGTTATATTTACTAACGTAAACAAAATGCTGATCTTGAAAATTTTCTTAGATGGCTGAACATCAACAATATTAATCTCTCTAAAAATAATTCAATTTTATGGTTAACATTATTGAATAACACTGTTATATATATAGTAAAAAATATTATCACTTGTAAAAATTTCTGAGTTTCACTATTATTATAAAAATATTTATCTTACAAAATCGTTGCATAATTGATGCAACTTATAGGTATTAACTATTGCATAACTGATACCAATAGGGAGATTCCCATAATAAAATCTAATGTTTAACATAAACATTTACATTACTAAAAAATAATAAAATAAATAAACTTAGAAATCAAATGTATATTTGTCCATGCAAGTTTTACAAAAATTAAAATTTTATTTATTTATTGATATTTAAATATAGGGGTTTGTTTACAATATTGTATTTTTTCTTTGATATATGCTCAAATTACGTAATATTTAACATTATTAAAAATACAATCGAAAAGTTATATGATCGAAATCATGATTAAAATAGATTAAAAAGCTAAAGCCTTATCAGATAAAGGGAAATGATAATATTAAATGCACATATATGAACTGCTTCTAATTTTATTAATAATTTAATTTATTTTGTATAAATACTGTAAAAATATATAACCATCAAAACATATATACCGCTCACAAAAGCAAAATTGATAGAATAATAAATAAAACTGCGAATGCCAGATTCATTCAATGTTACTATGATTTTTTAATATTGATATTTCATCTTAAAATAGATCTGCAATAGATTATCAGTGAATATTTTTATTTTCAAATAAAAGGCATTTGAATTCATTTTCTTTAATTTTTAATTTAAATAAATAAGTTTTCCTTCAAGAATTTTGTTTCAAAAGTTTACTGTTTTTAATGGCAATACTGTCAAAAGGTTATGTTTACATTTTATATAAAGGGGGATGAAGGAAAGCGTGTTCTCTGTGCCAATATGTATCCGTCTGCTGTGTTGTTTAGGACATTAATGTGTTTCAGAAGTCCCTCGACTTACGCAACACTTTTAAATTCTGGCAATGTTATCAGGCGAAATTCATTGCAATTTGCAAGAAATAAATCTTCGGACAAAGATTCTCTTTTGGAGAAATACTACGTTGCGAAACAAGCATATGAAGGTAAACGAAAGACATTAATAAGTAGAACATATAACAGAATTTATTTTTTTAAAATAAATTTATGTAGTTTTTCTTACTAATTTGGAAATGGATTTTCCATTAAGTTTAAATATATAACTATGCTGTATATATACAACATATTGTATTATTAATTTTGGTTTCGATATTACGATTAATATATAAAAATAATATATTTCTGAAATACAGAACTCTTTTAATTGCTGACAAAAAATGAAATGCCTTAAAAAAATTCTTGTGTAAAATTACCTTGGTTTATCTGAATTATTAAAAATCAAATATATTTTTTTAACAAAGGCAGTCTTATTTAATAGTTTTTTTTTTTTTTTTTTTTAATAATTTGTAATTTGTAAAGCAATTGTTTGATATTATGATTATTACTAATGCCTCACTGTTCATTTTAATGAAAGTGCAATTTTTTAAATAAATTTTAAAAGGCATACTTGGTTAAGTAACATCAAATATTTACCGTAAATGAATCATTAAAATAACTTGGGTATAAAGGATTTTGACAAACATTTTCAGTCTGTGTGTTAATTGGTAATTGATATCATTCTAATTGTGTGTGTCTAATTGTTATACACTTAGTCACAAAAGTAAGTATGCAGAGTGTATGGGTTAATGTCCTATGAAAAAAAAAGACCTACAATATTAGAGTTTTCAAAATTAACGATTTATTTCGATTACAGCAAAATCGAGCTTAAAAATAAAATGAAAAGTAATTAAAAAATACAAATATTTAATTAGAAAGATAAGCTTAACTTAAAATAGGATGTAATTTACACCATAAAAGTAAGTATGCAAACAAAAACAAAGACATTAATATTGCAAATTTTACAATTTTTCAAAAAAATTGTAATTTGTTGGACAGCCTTTGGCCTTTATAACAGCTCTCAATCTAGATGGCACTGATTTTACTAAATTTTTAGTGACAGAAGATGGTATTTTCTGCCACTCCTCCAAAAGGGCTTTTTTTAGATCATTCTTAGTTTTGATCTCTTGCTTTCTAATTTGGCGATCGAGATAATCCCACAAATGTTCAATGGGATTTAGATCAGGTGACTGCGGTGGGGTTTTTATCTGTTTTCGCACGTGGTATAGTAGGCATTCCCGAACAACCCGAGCAGTATGTTTGGGATCATTATCTTGTTGGAAAGTGAAGGATCCATCAAGTCCCAATTTAGAAGCACTTTGGCTTAGATTATTCTTTAAAATATTCAAATAGCTATATTGATTCATTATTCCGTCGATTATAACTAAATTCCCTACTCCAGTTGCTGCCATGCAACCCCAAACCATAATCGAACCACCACCGTGTTTTTACAGTTCCTCTCATGTTCTTTGGTTCTAGAGCTGCATTTGCTTTCCTCCAAACTTTTGGTGTTCATCTGACCCGTGGATGTTGAATTTACTTTCATCCGAAAAAATCGCGAAATTCTAAAAATTTGTGTCCTGCTTTACATTTTCTTTTGCAAAATCTATTCTCTTTTTGCGATTCACTTTGCTAACAAATGGTTTTCTTCGCATATTTCGACTATGGTATCCTACTTTCCGTAACAAATGGCGAATTGTTTCAGGATTGCATGACTTCGCAAAATTGTTTTTCACATCAGTTGTCAATTTTGGTGCACTAATCGTCGGATTTTTTCACATTTCCAACAATAATTCGCCTTTCTCGATCCGTCAAAATGGGCGGTCGTCCTGTTCTTGGCTTGTTTAGAGTATTTCCCTCAACCTGGAACTTTTTCTATGATTTTTTGCACTGTTGCAGGACTTTTGCCTAGATTTTAGCGATTTGTCTTTGGGATTTGCTTTCCTTATGGAGCTTTATTATTGCATTCTTTAGATCTTTTGATAATTCTTTTCCATGTGGAGCCATTGGTGAATTGATGTACTTAAAGCTCAAACTTACAAGGTTTGTAGCAGAACTTCTAAACTTATCACTGAAATACGAAAAATTACTCGAAGTTTCATTCAGCCTATTTAAAAGTCAAAAATTCAGAGTGCATATATACTTTTGTGATTTAAATTTCTACTGGTAGTTAACAAAATTACTTTTAAAGTTTTTAAAATATAATGATTTGGTTTATTTTTCATTACTTTATGACTTGAATCAGAAGCTATAAATAACTCTCAAAATAATATTTTCTTATATTTATTTGAGAACTAGAGCTTTTCGCTTAAGCTATGAGTTGCATACTTACTTTTGTGACTAAGTGTAATTGTTGCAATTAACTAACAAATTTTGTCACTTTTAACACACCTATTTTCTTTTATAAAGTAGTCCAAAAATCTTTTGATCCATTCTAAGTTTTCCATTCATTTATCCTTTTTTTTCTATCCATTTTAAGTTTTATCATTTAAATAACTGCCATAAATCTGTCACTTAAATACAGGTTGTTTGTTATATTTATCTAATCTAAAATTGTTATTTGTTAAATATATATATTTAAAAGCTCTTCCCCCCCCCCACCAATGTATTGGATAGTCTTACTTTTATTGACTAGCTATTATTTATTTATGTAGGGAAACGCGTGTCTCCAAATTTAAATTTTATTAAATGCTTAAATGCAAATAACTTCTCAAATTTTTCGATTTTCACGAGTACATAGATATATACATATTTGATAATCGTGCATCTATTACCGTAATTTCATGTCCATAATCCGCGTATTAAACAAATCTTGAAGTTTCGTAATTGTAATTATAGACAGTTCGCTATAATTGGTGGACACTTTCAAAGTTGCATAAAAATCTATTTATTCCCCAAAAAAATTGAGAGAACTTTGTTTATTTTTCTCACACAATCTTATAAACAAAAGATAATGATTGTGGAATCGGGTTAAATGATTAAATACAAATTCCACCAATTTTCGATTTTGACGAGTACACGATATATGTTGGATAATCATGCATCAATTACCGTAATTTCTTGACTGTAATCCGCGTATTATACTTATCACAAAATTAAGATTTTTTTTTTTTTTTATGAATTGTAGACTGCTGTTTACAATCGTTTTTCCCCTAAAATGTTATTAAAAAAAATCGTAATCCGCCTTTCAGAAATACTTTTGAAAAATAAATAAATTTTTTCCTCTTGAAAAATAAAGTTATCACAATCTTATAAATAGGGAGTGTTATGGACGATGCAAGTTTTCCAAATAAGTAGACAAAAATGTTAGGTTCATTATTGGGTATAAGTTATCGCATGTAAAGGTCTCGAATGAAGTTTGAGATAAGAATTAAAAACATTTTACTGAACGCTGAATTAATAATTAACTAATATTCATTAAAACTTTCATCTCTAGTGAATATGAACATTGCAAATCGCCTATAAAATGTCTGTTTTTCACCGTAGTTCTGATAGACGCGTTTTTCTTTTGCGTTTTCCACTTTCGTAAATTTTCATGCAACTATGGCATCATAAATGCTTGGGGAGGAAAAACAAAACTGAAACGTTTGGTTGATTCTTGCGCATGGGTATAAAAACGAAACTTGACTTGTTTATACTTCACAGAATAGGCGCGAATCTTCTACGGATTATACGCCGTTACCAACTTTTTCTAATGCAGCTGGTAAACACTTCGACAGTTGAATTGGATGCCTTAAGGCAAGCGCTGCACAGACGTTACTCATAGCACTACCCAGGAGGTGCGCGTAACTGGAGATAAGCTACGGATGCGGGTAACACTACATCCGCAACACTCTACGATCTTGTTAGACCGGGACCTACGGTCCACCACAAATTTAAAGTGGATTCCGAACCACTACAAACATCCATGGCACAGCCGGGACTCGAACCCGAAACCTGTGGTACCGAGCGCCAGAGCTCTTGTCACTCGGTCATCAGGCCGCCTCCATGCCGTTACCAACTATCATGAGAATTCCCCCTGTGCGCTTGCGATTATGCACGGAAATTACGATAATTTAACAAAGATGTGAGTTGATTAAAGTCGACTATAATTGTTTTTATATTAAGCATTAAAAGATTTTTACAATGATTATTTTAATTTTTACTTTGACAATCCTACAATTTAGATGTGCAATATTAAATTATTGATTCATTTGTATAATATTTTATAAATTTTAAGTACCAATTAAAATATACTCAAACTTTTGTGAAGTTTTACAATTGAATTTCATTATATATTTACAGCTAATTTACCACCACCTGAAGTAAATCCTTTGGGTGTTTTTGCTAATAATGAACTTAACCTTTCGGAAGTGGAAGTCTATGGCTTCGATTATGACTATACGTTGGCAGTTTATAAAGAATCCTTGCATTTTCTTATTTATGATTTAGGAAAAGATTGGCTTGTTAATAAATTTAAGGTAAGCTAGTAGACTTCTTAAATTTGTAATTGTGGAATTTTAAATCTTGTATATCAAAAAATAAGTTATTTGCATATCACTTAAAATTGCTTGTTTTAGAATTAATTTAATATTTAAACATTTACAAATTTCATTTATGTAACTTTACTACATTATATGAAATTAAAAGATTTAAAAAAAAATTACGAGATTAAACTTTTATGTTGAATAAAAAAATAACTTATTAAATCTTTTATTTTTTATAATTATTTGTAATTTCCAGTTTTTAAATGAAATATAAAGTTTTCTGCTAAACAGTTTCAGTAAAACATATTTTGTAATAAAAAAAGTGGATTTGCTAATTTTATTTTTATAAAAAATCATAAATTAAATTGGATCACAATTATTTTCTAAATATTATAACACAACTAACTTAAATAGAAAGATATAAGTAAAATAAGCTGTAAAAAATTTTTAATGACTATTTGACTTAAACACTACTCTTCTAATTATTAATTATGGGCAAATGTTTTGTGTGTCTTATAGAAATCCTTTTAAAAATAAAAAAATTCTTGATGTTATGCGAAATTTTCATTACATCCCTCACTATCATTACCAATCGAATTTTATTGAATTAAAAATTTAATCCATAGAAAATTAATTTCTTCAAAATAGTTTTTTTACTAACTTAATTTTGTGTGTAATATATAATATAATAAAATTATTAAAAATATTGTTGTAATAATCATGTATTTATCTTAAAAATTAGATCTCGGTTAATAAACTGTTTGTAATATAGTTTCTCTAATTCTTTTAATGATGCAAGCTCATAAAATTTCATCTTAATGGAATTTTCTGTTACAGTATCCTGAAGACATAAGGAAACTTACTTATCAGCCTGGTTTTGCAATTCGTGGTTTACACTATGATATGCAAAAGGTAATATTTAAAAATTATAACTTATTTTTGTATTTCTTGTTTATTATTTACTACAGTGAACATTAATATGCACTTGCAATAAGTTATGCTATTGACAATCAACAAATGAGAACTATTGTTTTTATTTAAGTAGCTCAAAATTTATAATAACTGATAAAAATTCAATTGCTCTGTTTTTAATTGTAATAATTTTCTGAAGCACAGTTTAAAATACATTACACAAATTAAAATCTTATAAATTAATGTAGATTAAAATATACGATCACATTACAATCTATTTTTGTTAATGGAATGTCACTTATAATTTAATGGCATTTGCATTTTGTGCTAAATATGATCTAATGAATCGGGGTGTGTGATGTGACCATGTCTTGGTTGAGTTTTTACCTATATCTTGTGATGCCTATAATGAAGAAAACAATTGTAAATTTCTATATTGAGTATTAGTATGAATGTAGAAGGAACTTTCAAATATAATTTAATAGAATATCTATATTTTATTAGTTTTGTCATATTCAATTCTTTATTTCCAAGTTTCTTTTTAATTTAATTATTAAATTGTATCTTTTTGTTTTTCATTATATTAAGGAAAGGTATTGACACAAAACTTTGACTGTTATTCAATATGATGCATGCAAGAAAAATTCAAACTATGACTCATTTTGTCTTGTTGCCAATATGTTGGCAGAAGTTCAGCTTAAAGTTTAAGGACTGTTGTGAATTGTGGTGTGAAAATAACATCTAACCAGCTGTGTAGAAGTAACAAGAGATAAACAAAATGTATACATAAGTAGAATAGAATTTAATAATTTTTTATTGTAATATATTATTCATTTATATTTTTCAATTGATTTTATCAATTTTCTATTAACTTATTTTTATATATATTAATTTTTTTTACCATTATAAATTTTCTGATTATGATTAAAGAAATAAAGACAATTTTAATGATTATTCTTTATAAGAATGTTATCTTTTTCATTTTCACTTAATTTTAAAATTTTCTTTCCTTTTTGTAAATTAAAAAAATGTTTTTAATTATTTAGGGCATTTTAATGAAAATTGATTCCTTCCATCAAATTCAGTTTGAAAGTGTATATAGGTAAGTAATTATGTATAAATATTACATTTTAATTGCTTAAAAAAGATGTTAAAAAACTGGAGAAATATTAATTTCATAATATTCTTGATCATGTTTTTATGTAATTATTGACTTGATAAGAGATATTTAACAATTAACACTAAACATTTGTAGAAAGTAAAAGTTAAGGAGATGGTGAAGGAAAATTGTTATTTCGCATGTAAATCAGATGGTTAAATAAATCTTTAGTACAGAATTCTTATATGTTCTTGCATTCAATCTTAACATAGTTAATTTAAAAATTTTCATTTATCTTATTTTTTTATTTTATCACACTTCTAATGGTAAAATTTAGTTTTTAAATATTTAAATTTTCAATGAATTATAATTCTGTTTTTGTAAAAATAAGTTATTTAGCCATGTAATTTGAATATAAATTTTTAAATTGTATGCCGATTCATTTTAAAGGAATGTTTTTAATGCGATTTTCAACCTTTGAATGAATGGTATCTAATATGCGTCTTTAAAATAGTTAAATACAATTTAAACTTTTTCTAATAAGCCTTTTCTAAGCAGCCTCTTTAAACTTTAAATAAAGCTTTTAAACTATTAAAAATGATTTATATAAAAAAACGTTTTCCATGTTTTTTTTTTAGAGGGCTGACACAACTAAAAAAGGAAGAAGTAATTGATATTTATGGCGGCTCATATATACCCCAGGAAATGATAAGAGGGAAATGGTTCAGAAGCAAGTTTTTTCCTTTTAACAATTTTATGTTTAAATGAAGTTATTACTACAACAAATATTCTATAGCTAAGTAAATTCAAACTTGCTCCATTTATGAGTTAACAGACTATCACTTTATGTATATATATAAGTAGTTTGCATTTATATTAACCTAACATGTGACATTTTTTATCTTAAAATGAGAGAAAATGGTTTTATATATTATGTAGTCATAAATTTTATTAAAAACAGTTAATAAATTGGTAATGCCCTTGGAATGTAAGGCTTTCTATCTAAAAAACTGCGCTTGCTGCTACAAGAATAATTTGTAGGAGAAAAAAAAAAAGCCGTAAAAAGTTCATGTAATGCATTTAATTTTCTTCATACTTTTTATATTTGTATTTAATGATGGTCAGTAGAATAAAATGCTTATTTCAAGATCTTTTTAAAAAGTTACAAAAAAAAAAAAAAAAAAAAAAATGCTTAAAATTAAGCATGCATAACTAGTGCCTTTATTTAGATTGGTGGTTTGTAAACTTTAAAAAAAATTTTGTGTAGAAGTCTCGTTAAAAATTTTTATAGCTTATGAACTCTTTTTTAAAATTAAAAACTAAAATCAACATGTAACTATTAATAAAATATAAATTATATATGTATAATAATTTATAAGTATAAAATTCATAAATAAAACATGAAATAATTATAAAATTTTTTTTTTTTAGATTAAACAAAATTACCATCATAACTTCAGTTTAATTGAAAACACTACTGAAATTAATCAAGATTAAACTAAAATACATTTATAAATATAATTGAATATCATTTAGAAAAAATTTCACGACAAGAAAACTGATCAGGCAATAAAATTTTTTAACTGTAATTCCCTACAGAACGGCAAACTCCAGCAAGAATCATTGATGGAGACATTATACATGAATTTTAATATCTTAAATAAAACATATGGATAAAATTTCATTAATATTTTTATAACTATCTTTAGTTCACCAGTATGAATGTAATATATTTTTATGATGTAATTGTATAATGTATATATATTAAATTAATTTCTCTTTTCAATAATATATATTTAGGGAACAATATGTTTAATTTTTAGCCTGACATTTGTATTAATTTTAAATTAAGTATTTAGATAAATAGATTCGAGATTCTATTTCATTGTCTTTCTTTTATTTTCATCTTTCCATGCTTAAAAGTAATTTTCAATGTTAAGAAAATTATTTTCAGATATGTTAAAAAAAACAAGACCTTTTTATTTTCATTGTCACAATATTAATAATTTTTTTTTACCTGTGTATTATTTGCATTATATTCATAGAAAAATTACTATGTATCTTAAGTTTTTAATTTTAATAAAAAAAATAATTTTTTTTTTTTAAAAAAAAAAAAAAAAAAAACTTAATGAAAGAGAAATCTAATTAAAAGTTTCTTAAGTTTGGGTTGTTTCATCAGTTTTAAAAACAGTCTCGTCATTTTATTGTAATTACAGAAAGTTCAGTTTTTAGCTAGTTGTATATTACTGACATGTTACTGAAAATAATACAAAGTAAACAAAATTAACTTTGTTAGCTGATGATTCAATATTTTAGTTAAGACTTAAAACTAAGATATTGAATCATCAATAAACTTTTATATTTTTAAGTTTTTGATTTATAAAACCGATTAAAAAAAAAATTGATTCCACTGATTTGTTTTAATGGTGAATATTTGTTTGCATATAAATGCATTTTTAATTATACTGATTATGCAAAACATTTTTTTAATTTCAGGGAGCGAGACTAAAACAGTTGAACGACTTGTTCTCTGTACCAGAGATTTGTCTTCTGTCTAATGTTACAGAATTTTTTGAGAAGAATAATATTGCTTACCATCCAGAAATTTTATCTTATGATATACAAGTATAAGAATTTTTATTTCTTAAGTGTTTTTCCCTCTACTTTTTCTTTATAAAATAAGTATTATTAAATATTTTTTTAAAAACAAAAAAAAGCTTCTAAAAGCAAGGACTGAAGTTAATATTTTCATTAATTGTATAATTAGATGTCTTTGTTTTATTAGGATTGGTGATTTTTAAATTAATATATAATTAGATTATGAATAACTTTTACAAAATTAAATTTAAATTACCATAATTTTTCTTTCTATATAAGTGTACTTCAATAATTTATCTTAACTTAAGTTTTGTGGAAGTTTGAAATTTATATTTTATATTCATGTTAAACTGATTGATACACTAATGATTTCTTGACAAAAGACAAGTTTAATGGACTTTTTTTCAAATCTTGACAAGAACTGGAATTGAATTGCATTGAATATCAGTCTTTTGTATTGTCAGTCGATAACTGTAATGTTTTTAACAAGAGTTCTAGAATTTAGACATTAGTTTAAGTAGCTATATTTATTAAATCTCCGATTTATTTCAAAAATAAGTTCAAGAATGTCCTCTTACTAGAAACGTAATGAATTATGAATTTTTTTATAGTTTATTTTCTAAATTTTTTTTTATCTATATAAGAAATCACTAACTGTCTTGATTTGATATCTTAAAATCCTGATTAATGTGGATATTTTATTCAATTATTTTAATGTTTTTCTTATAGAATGCAGTTCAAAGTATCCATCCTGTCATGCATAAGATGTTAAATGAACAAAGCATTAGTAAGGGACATTAATTTTTTATTTTCTGTATCTGAAGCTTAAAATATAAAATTTCTGTTGAAGCACAATATATTAAAATAAAAGCATCTTTGCAAAAAAGGATTATAAATTGTACTGCTGATACAGTAACTTCCTTTTTAAAAAGGGGAATCTGTATTTTCACTTCTAGAAATGCCATTTCACATATTTGAGTCGTGAAGTTGTATTCTTTTTAACTTTCCATTTTTGTTCTATCTTAATTGACCTTAATTGAAGCATGCATAAGCAAAAGAGAATTAATAACTGTACTATTAAAAATAAAAATTATTTAAATTATATATTTTTATATCAATTATTATAAATTTTCATTATACTTGAGATATTACATGACAAAGTATATTTTTATAAAAATCTAAATATTATGCAAATATGGTTTTTAAAATGTTAATTTCTTCATGAAGTCTAATTTTTCATTTTTTTGTTTTTTTACTTAAACTTAATTGGATTTTTATTCTTTACATTTCTATTATGCCATTAGTCAAAGCTAATTTAAGAAATATTACAATATTAAAGTTCATGACAATATAAACAAATATAAAATCCAAGATATATTTACTGCAGGGATCTCCAGATAGCTTTAAATCTGATCTACAATAAGCAATTTGTTTTATCATTACACGATTTGTGACTTTCAAAAATTTTTTAAATGTAGAACCTAATTTTGTTCTGGATTAATAAAAAAATTAAGTAAATGTTAAGAAGCATTGAATAAAATATTTTACTAATTTATAGCAAACTATGAACTTATAGGCAAAAATTGTTCTCGCTTTGACTCCGGTTAACTGTCGTGATATAGCGGGCTGGCTATAATGAATGAACCTAATTTAAAATTATGTTTAACCATTTATTTTCATTAGATTTTCTATAAAGTTGTTAAGTAGTGATTTAAAATAGTTGGATTTATGACTATTTAGATTGACTTTTAATTGTGCCTCACATTCTTGGTAACAAAAATATTAAAAATCAGTAAATTAAAAATTATTTGATTCTTGTGCTTGGTTGTGATATTAAACGATTCACTAAAAGCATTCATAAACTATATAAAAATTTAACATTTCATATATAATGAAAAATAAACAAAGTTATCTTTTTGTGTGGTTCATGGTCCAATTATAATGAATATCTTGCATCTTTCTCAAGTTTGTGTGCACCTGCTTTAATTAGCTTCAAATATAAAATTGTGATTTATATTTTTGTTAAAGTGACTTCAAATGTGTTTTTCATCTTGTATTTTTAAAAATGTATCAAATGTGTAAAAATATTCTTAATTAAAAATATTGAAGTTTGAAAATGAGAACTTAGAATGGTTTTCTATAAGAGCAATAAATTCTATTTCATTTCTACATTTTATATACTTGGGACTCATTTTTGTGTAAATGTTTCTTTTTAATTAATTATATCTATTTTTTAAGCATGATGACTAAGTGATTTAAAAATTTTTCTTTTAAATTTACTGTTTTTTTTATTTACCTTTTATCCCGATTTATATTGTATGAACATTATTTTTTTCTTAATTTTTAACTTTAAAATTGCATTATAATGGTAAAACTGATTTTAATAAAATGTATTCATTTATTTGAAAAATGGTATTATAAACATTCTATTTTGATTGTTTTTCACATACTACATAATAACTCTTTATGCATGATTTCATACTTTGTAGGTAAATTTCTTGAAAAGCATCCAGATATGCCTAAATTTTTAAACAGGCTTAAAGCAGCCGGAAAGAAAATGTTTTTAATTACAAATAGTCCCTTTAAATTTGTGTAAGTATATATTTTCTTTACCAGTTGTTAGGTTCCATACATATTAGTATAATAAAACATGATTTTAATTTTTCACCTGTTGTAAAAGCAATTCCTGTAATTAATTTTAGAATTTTAATATTTTCTTAATATCCTATCAATAAAAAAATAACCTGTATTTGAATTTTTACAATGTTCTGACAATTATAAGCTAATGTTTAATGAAGTACTCCCTTTTTTTTAGTAATATATAACTCCACTTTAATTTTAAACTTATTCTTATTTAGATAACTTTCTGTTCTGTTAAACTAATTTTTCTCCTCGTATATTAATGTAACTTTTATTATATGCATTAAAGTTTTTACTATGGGTACTTTATTGTACAAGATGGTATTACAAAAAGTTAAAGTACCATTACTTTTTTGACTCGATTCTCAATTCAATATCAAATTCTAGTTCAGATTTTTAATATGAAGTGTCAATAAAAAATAAAATATTACAAGAATTATTGAAAAATTTAATCAATTTTAATTTGAATGTATCCTATATGTTCACGTGCTTAAATTATTTTTAATTTCTGTACATTAAAACATTTTTAATTGTTGAAAATGAAATATCTTTAATATAATGCATTGTTCATTATAATAGAATGTAGAACATGATATTGTAAAATATTATTTCCTAAAACATCCTACATTGAAAATTTAATTATATAATAAAATAAAAATAAATGTTTAGTTTAAAGAACTATAATGTCATTCTATTATCTGTATTAATTTTGCAAAAGACAATGCTGAAATTTGTGGAGCTATTTTCATCTTATAAAACTTACTTTTTTTAAAAAATGGTTAATAAATTTTCATCCTGCTATCTCCAACCCATATGTTGCATTTCCATTTTTATATTAACAAACAAGTTTCTTTAGAATAAAATTATTATCGATATATTTGCAATTATAGATTCGATTAAAAAAAAAAAAAGTAAGGATTCTATTTGGGATTTTTTTTTTTTTTTATTATACTTAAACATTTACTTTATTACATTCATTGAAATTTAAATTTTAAATGTCTAAAAAAATTAATTAAAAGTACAAATTACAAATATTTTAAGCTGTATGCATAAATAATTTGTATTTTTAAAATATTCGAAGTTTAAATTAAAATTGTCTTTAATGAAGGATGTAATAGAAAAATCAAATTATTTGTGTCATTTGTTGACGTTCTTTACATCAAAGGAAATTAAATTAATTTGAAACAAAAAGAAAAATGAGATAAACTTACTTGTTAACTCTAATTTAATACATTAATAGAATTATTTACAGGATAATATAAAAGGTACATTGAATAGACTTTGCATAATGAATATGTATATAAAAATTAACCTGCATTAGAATTTGGTATGCTTTTTCATGATTGAAAAATGCTGTAAAGTAATTAAAAGAAAATGTAGAATTGTCAATTAAATTTGAATAGTTTTAAAATTTTGCTTTTAGAAATGTTTCTTGCATAACAAATAGCTTCATTTAGTTTTCTGAATAGCTATTTTTTTTTTTTTTTTAATTTCCTAATGGTATGAAGTACATGATAGGTCCTAACTGGAGGGATCTTTTTGATGTAATTGTTGCTCAGGCCAGAAAACCTAAATTCTTTACAGATCAAAGCAGGTATATTTTTAAAATTGATTTTTTTTATAATTACTTTGAACAAGTCATAATTTCTTGTTCTGTAATTGTTTTCAATATTTTTCAAAAACTTGCCATTATATGAATGAATGGAATTCAAAATTCATTCACAAATTGAAATGAATGGGTTTTTCGAGTGATAAAAGAAAATGATTTATTTTACAAATGAAAGCAATCTGCTTGAAATGTGACTGGCATTAAATCTGTAGTTTTTGTATTGTTAAAATTAAATATGTCGACCATTTTGTGCGCTTATTTTTTATGTATTGCAAGTACTAATTTTTTTCTCCAAAACAAAATGGATTTTATTTTCTGGACTTTTTTTAAAGTAGAATACAATATATTCACTTTTTATACAGCACATGTCGTGCAAGGAAAAAGACTCATTAATGTAAAAAATTGTAAATTGTCAGAAAAATACTGAAATATTCAAATATAATAAGGCATGTTATAATAAGGGACCACATTAACATTAATTTATTTTTCTATATAGGATCAGTGAAATCAGTTTTTTAACCATTCTCATTCTATATTCTTTCCCTTCCCAGTCATAAGTATCTTTTGTTTATTTGTATTCATTTTATATATCGTTACTGTTTCATAATTTGTATTTAGATTGCATTCCTGCTTTAGAAAATTATATAATATACTATTATGTATTTAAAAAAGGCAGGTAAGACTGTTAATTTCTGAAAATCACTAAATGAAAATATTGCAATAAATCAATAAAAAATGGTAGTATATTTCTATTGTGCCAAGAAAAACTTTTGTACTACAGATAAGCATCTTTTACAATTACTTAATTGTAAAGATTAGAGATTTACTTTAACCATTGTCTTGATAATTAACTCAGATTAAAATAATTTTGATTATATTATGTTATACTCGTATTTTAAATCCATAAATGCATCAAATCATTAAATTTTCTGAAAATATCTGTAAAAGTGCATTAAAAAGTCTAAAGTATTGACTCTTGTCCTGTTAATGACATTTGAATAGTGATAATTATTTTTAAGGTTTTGTATTATACTTTCTATTATTTATTGATTGAAAATAATTGGTTCCCCCTTTTTTTATAATTGATCATTCATAAATAATGGGGTCGCTTGTTAGACTTATTTTTTAGAAATAAATGTGGCACGCAGGGAGTAGGGAATGGGGCGGAAAAAATTTGATTCCCAAGTAAGATTTTTTTAACCAACCACCGACACTTTTCAGAAGTTTTAAGTACTGTGATCTTTACTTACGGATTTGAAGAATTTTTGAAATATGTTCAATGACTTTTATTGAATTTTTGCTGTACAAAAACTGTACATAGAAAATATTTTTACTAATTTAAAGGTGTAAAAAAAAGGTGCATTTAAGACATTTTGTACTCTAAATTTGCCCAGAAAAAATATCCTATAAAAATTACAGTATCCCAAATGAAAAAGTTCTAAATTATTATAGAATAATAGCTTAAGACAAAAAGTAAAAGAAAATTATACATTTTAATTACTAAGATGCTATATTTGTAATACATTAAATTCTATTAAGGTCTTTCATTGTTTTGTCTCTGGGATGATTGGCTTTTTCACTCACAGCCCCAGCAATGTGG